>NQII01003492.1:144486-176167 GCA_002778355.1 Clitarchus hookeri | reverse complement strand
GGGGTGGGGTGGGTCTGTCTAAATTGACACTGGTATCGACGGCTTGTCCTCCAGCCGCCTCGCTTCTGCCCACTGGCCTATCCTATCCTATCGTATCAAGCCATAACGTCACGCAGGAAAGCACCTCCGAATTATTGTTAACTTCGAACCAGTCAGCTCTCTGGCGCCACGCTGTGGGCACGACGAGACGAAATGATGTGGCGTATCCATTCTCTGGATTGACTTCGCGAGGCTCTGGGAATGGGCCTTGCATCCGATTGGCTACTGCATGCTACCACTAAACTCCTGCCAAGTGTATGAGGGCTGTCGTTCCTAGCCATCACAGTATTGTTACATGGACGCCTGAGGGGCGTATCTGAGTTCGTGAGGGATGGAGGTTTTAATTAAAATGAAATAACTAAATTTGATTTTTAATTTATTCACACAACTATTATTTACAGTATTAAACTGCCTGTCTTCAATATAACGCATTTATTCAACAGCGAGCGGAATATTTAATTTCTATTTCACCTCTAATTAACGGCCTTAATTGTCTCTGTTTGGTTACAGTCAGTTAACTCATACTCATTATTAACACGTGTTCAGTTTATCTGTTGCCACCATTTGTAATGTATTTCACTCGGGTATCTAGTCCAATAGTCCAGCCTGCAAGCCGCACTCTTCACTGCTTGATACTCGCAGTCGTAGATTTCCCTTCCGCTGGTCACTTCTCTCGCTGCACGTCTTCTATCGCTCGGGACCCATCCACTCATTCACTCATCAANTGGTCACTTCTCTCGCTGCACGTCTTCTATCGCTCGGGACCCATCCACTCATTCACTCATCAACTCCTCAGTTCGGAGGCCTGTCACACTTTTATATTGTTCGCCCTGACCACCTGGAAGGTTCTTGCACGCCGAGTCACGATGAGAGAACGAGGTCCGTAATCCAGAGCATTCTTAAGATAAACGCAGAAACAATACAACCAGAGTGATCCGCGTGCGCCGCAAAAGGGATTATCGTGTCGGCTCGCTTTCTGTAACAGATACGCAGCCACCTGCCTATCACTCGCCTGTAATTCAAAACAATCCTTTGACTTGCTGCCACCGCTATCATACGACTGCTGTCCTTCACTTCCACTCGCTCGCGCGGGATGCGAAGCAGAGAGCGCGTAACAATATCAATTGTAACAATNTTTTTTTATATCAAAGGGTTTTAACGACTGGTAGGTGCTATTTCCACTGTAAAGTATTTATATAGCGGAAACGCAATTCTTTTCTAACTTAAATGGCCGCCATTTTGAAACGTGTAAATAATTTTTTTTTTTNTTTATATAGCGGAAACGCAATTCTTTTCTAACTTAAATGGCCGCCATTTTGAAACGTGTAAATAATTTTTTTTTTTAGTTTGGTAACTCATCTTATCATTTAAAAAAATTTTTTTTGATCGGTGACTGGAATTGGTATAAATGTTTTGTGAGGGTCTAGATACGGAACATTGGAATGGCCCGATNATTTTTTTGATCGGTGACTGGAATTGGTATAAATGTTTTGTGAGGGTCTAGATACGGAACATTGGAATGGCCCGATACACGTTTGTAAAATTCCTAATAAATTTAGTTCAGGGTGACATGTTGCAAAACTGCTGTACATGTCTTCTTTATACTAACCGTAGTTGTGTTTCGGTACAGTGCGTTCAATTGACTGTAAAACTTCTGAACAAAAGTTAAACCATGTTGCGATTGTCATTAAGCAAGTTATTGTAAAGGTGCGTAAAAATCAGGGGAAGAAGCCAGCAATATGTGTTGACTACAAGAAAATCACTGATTTAAAAAATACCTATTATTTAGAACTCACCCCAAGTGCCGTTCGAAGATCGGATTATTATAAGGAGTTAACATGCGCGCCTTCAAATTTTCCAAACTAGAAAGTTCACACAATAGAATAAAGATGAAGTAGACAGATTTTTGTCGTCTGCGCATGTCCTCAACATTGAATCAAGATTTGCCGATAAAAATTGTCATATTGACTTGTTTCAACTATGGAGTGCAGTTTGTTTACGTTTTATTCTAAAAAAAATAAAAAAAAAATTAAAAAAAAAATTAAAAAAAAAAATTGCCCTTGTACAAAAAAATAAGTTGTGTAACTTTATTACATCGTATTGGCGTTACAACGTGGTTAAAAGAGTTGTATTAGCTTATCAAAGCACTTATTTAAAGAAACGTTATTATAGGCTGTTCACGGTGAAGTGAGCACTTTTTAAGGTCCTCCCAACAGGCATTATCCACAAATAAATATATTTTGTTGCAACCTCAGATGGCAATTTTAGAGAGTGNTTAAGGTCCTCCCAACAGGCATTATCCACAAATAAATATATTTTGTTGCAACCTCAGATGGCAATTTTAGAGAGTGGTGAAACCTTGTGTTTATTGGTCACGTGCCAATGTTTATATTAAAATTGGCAGAAAGATAAAAATTGGCTGAAAGNGGTGAAACCTTGTGTTTATTGGTCACGTGCCAATGTTTATATTAAAATTGGCAGAAAGATAAAAATTGGCTGAAAGAAAAAAATTTAGCAGGGCTTAAAAAGTGCTCACTTTACCGTGAATAGTCTACATAACCATAGTCGAAGCTATGTAGTTTTTACAGTTCTGCGGAAAGAAAAACAATATTATAATCAGTTCTGTAAGATAGGAATGAGTTTATCACTGAATACCTATTATCACTTCTCTGGGAAATTCCTTGGTCTGCGACAGCTAAGATTTCTACACTCATTGCTGTTAAAGTTGATTCGTCCATGCAAGAATATGTATACATGTAATGAAACTTGGCAGTGGGAACTTTGATACATATTAGTATAGTGATGCGCACTCGCTATCAGTGGACAGCTGAAGTTTTTACTCATCAGTATAGAATAAGACCTCGAAATCATATCACTATGTGGGAGGTAAGACATCCATAATGCAACGCCAATGTGGATCGCACAGCGACATCGACTAAGAACAGCTGTGTTACAATGTTAGATGCTGCCTTCTGCAAAGAGGTTTGTGTGCTCGCAGTCAGTTGTCACGACTTCATTTAATCCTCAACTACTGGTGTGTCATATTGCAATAAAGACTCGAATACAGACATTGAAAGGCAGGTTTATGGACGATAAGTCGTCTTTTTTGACGAATCTCGCTTTGTCTGACTGTGGTGGTTTCGTTCATGTTTTTAACTACTTTGTGGTGAACGACACATGAAAATTTTTGCTTCGTGCANGTCTGACTGTGGTGGTTTCGTTCATGTTTTTAACTACTTTGTGGTGAACGACACATGAAAATTTTTGCTTCGTGCAATGAAACCAGTTTTATACATAATATTATTATATGACGTTCCATTGGATATCATTTTTGATCCTACATGCTGGAAATTGACGGTTCTCTTGCCAGTCGGTGATATAGTAGGATTGTTTCATGTTTAGATGTTGTGCGATATTCGAACAGGATAATCCCCAGTCCCAAATTGCTCAGNGATATAGTAGGATTGTTTCATGTTTAGATGTTGTGCGATATTCGAACAGGATAATCCCCAGTCCCAAATTGCTCAGATTGGTTTGTGCCAGTACACAAATAATTTAAAACTAACAAAAAATTTTAAAGCTTGTATTTAGATAGAATATGTTTACAATTAATGGTAGTACCAAATAGAGGGATTTCAACCTCTTACACTTCATTAAAGCTTAATTTCTCACACATTTTCGTAATACAAAATTTTACAATAATAAAAGTTTGAGGAAGAAATTACTAACGTAAGAAATAATTCATAAAATTGCTCAGACGAATTGATGATAATTATAACGTGATCAGCAATTATACTTGAATACAGTAAATTGAAAAACCTTAAAATTTGCAAAATACAAAATACATTGACTAGAGTATTAACTTTGTGCAATTAGAAAAAAGGAGGGCAACCTAAAAAGTCCAGTAAAGCCTCCTTTCGTAAAACAAACACATTTAACCTTTAATAAAATTTACATAAAAATGAAATTATCGGCGGAGGCAGTCAAATGACCCATCAATGCTCCAGCGATTAAAACAGAAAAAGAACTAACACATTAAAAATGAAATAATTAATTACGCCCAACGCGTAGGTCGTGGACGCAAAGCATATTGAAAAAACTGGTAAAACTCTTGGGCAACAAACACTAAATACGACACGTTAAAAAACTGGAACACACAGCAAAGCTAGAGTTTTAGATTAAACCGAAACCAAATCTGGGCTGGCGACCGAAACCACAATTTAGAAAAAACACCAACTCACTGCATGTATTAAAACATTCAAATTGACCCAACTAATATAATCCCTACGACCACGACTCACCGTTTCATNCAACTCACTGCATGTATTAAAACATTCAAATTGACCCAACTAATATAATCCCTACGACCACGACTCACCGTTTCATATTGCTCAACCGTATCGGCCTCTCAGGCAACGAAGTAAATTAAAAAGTGTCTCATCAGTGCCAACATCCTACGGACGGCTAAATTAAATTTTTAAAGCATGATGTTGCTCCTCAGACACTCCTGCAGGCAACGATTGGAGTAGAATAGACGGTGCGCAGGTANCAACTCACTGCATGTATTAAAACATTCAAATTGACCCAACTAATATAATCCCTACGACCACGACTCACCGTTTCATGTTGCTCAACCGTATCGGCCTCTCAGGCAACGAAGTAAATTAAAAAGTGTCTCATCAGTGCCAACATCCTACGGACGGCTAAATTACATTTTTAAAGCATGATGTTGCTCCTCAGACACTCCTGCAGGCAACGATTGGAGTAGAATAGACGGTGCGCAGGTANCATTTTTAAAGCATGATGTTGCTCCTCAGACACTCCTGCAGGCAACGATTGGAGTAGAATAGACGGTGCGCAGGTAGTGCAACCACTTATATTAACTTTCCCCGTTAAAAAAATGGTGATGATGCACAGAAGGAGGGGAAATCAGGATGGGTGAACAGGGGAGGAAAAAGAAGGGGAGCCGAGCCGGGCATAGAGCAAGCCACCTCGCGACGTCGATAGTACTTCAGACGTCTAGCGCAACGAGCGCTGGCGTCGCAGGTTAAGACGTATTTCGTGTACAACAGGTACCACTTGTTCCTTGGTCAGCATGTTCACCTGTTTTCTATTGTACATGTGTAGAACATGCTTATCCGGGTTCTGTTTCACCAGTCTTCTCTACCAGTCACCTTCAAAGAACTTAGGAAATGCACTGAAGCAGCATGGCAGTTTCTTCCCAAGGTGCATATTCAGAACCTCTTCAATTCAGTGCAACAGAACGAAGGGGATCATATGGCAGCACCACTCACTCTANACCTCTTCAATTCAGTGCAACAGAACGAAGGGGATCATATGGCAGCACCACTCACTCTACATTTTTGCATCAAAAAATTCTTGTGTTATCTTTAAAGTTTAATAAATTACACCACTTTCCATGAATATTCTGTACATTGAATTCCATTGTTCCAGCTCAATATTGCAGACTATACTCTTCGCACATTCTTTTTTCTCTTGTGTTCAAGCATTGTGACTTAATGTGTTTGTCTTGCTACTGTGTGAGCACCATGCTAATGGTATTGCAGGTGTTGGTCCCGGAGCAGTTGCCGATGATGTCAGGGATGACGGCGATGAAGGAATCGTACTCATCACAGCTGATGCCTCACCATCATATGTGCATATCGTCTTTGAACCAGGTAATTATTCTGCTGTTGGCTCTATCTTCTGCTCTACTTTTGCNCACCATCATATGTGCATATCGTCTTTGAACCAGGTAATTATTCTGCTGTTGGCTCTATCTTCTGCTCTACTTTTGCGATTATTTTACAACACTGTCCCTTTCCACATCATTTCAATAACAGCGAAATTATGCACCTCTTATTGTATAACATATCTAGTAGAAATACTTTGTTGTCGGTTTGCGACTACAGCTTCACTAGTATTTAGCGAACACAATTTTGTGAAGAACTAGATCAAACGAAGAAGGTAAAGTTTTGTCCAACTTTCCCAAGACATGCAGACATTGGTTATTTCACTGAGGACGTCGGTGCCATCACGACAAATGCAGCTTCTCCCAGCGTGGGTTTTGAGGGAAGGAATTTAAAAGGATACCCAGTTGGAGAGAACTCTCTTGCCCAATGTAGTGTCGGAGATTCCTTTTAATGCTTTTTATAACTTTTAAAATTATGACACAGCTTTGTCTGACCTTGGATGAACGGGGCTATTCGTACTCCTGTGGGATTATTAATATTGAGAATTCGGACTGAGTTAATGGCATAGGTGATACTTTGGAGGTTTAAAAATGTGCTAAGGAATATATACATGATTAATACAAAGAAATTGGAAGCAAATACGCAGTTATGTTTACGTATTCGCTGAAACTTTTTATTTCTTCACTGAAAACTCGTGCTGACAACCTTGGAACTGTACAGTTGAAAACCACATATTTGAAATTTCAGAAAGGTATGCGTGTTTGTGGTTGTATAACATAAATTACGACATTCTGTAGTTTTAATAAATATTGACCCTAAGTGATGGTGACCGAACTCATAGCCCAACCATGTGTAACGTATTTCAATCTGTAAATTTCGGTGAGTATGCGGTGTCATATTTGAACATGGATATCGTCGATCTAGTTGGTGGACATATTTGGAAACTGTAGATCTGAATACAGAGAGTCTCGTGGCTTGCCCGCCACATATGTCAAGGTGCCTTCATTTGCATAGGGCAGCTTCCTGAGGAAGACAAATGAGCATCTACAGCTGGTTACTTATTCAGATGGTACTTGTTTGTCGAATTGAGGGTGCAAAATAATCATCAGGTTGTATACAGGCATGGGAAGTCTTGTAACACGCGTATGTTCAACTATGTTCATACCCTTCTCGAATTTTTTATGTCAACTCTATTGACAGTCTATAATGTTGCAAAAGCTCCCAATTGGTAAATAAGCGTGGGTGTAGAGTATAACATGTTCCCTCGCACATAGCTGTAAAAAAATTTGCGCTGGCATACTTTTTTTGCGGAAGTGAGTATATTTATTCTGGTTGAATATCACGATTGTCTATCACATTTGCTTATGGCTCTTGTGGACCGCAAACAGGTTGGACAAATTAGGATCGAAAGTATACTGTAATGCTTGGTATTCTTGATAAAACCCTGCAGCACTTTGATGCATGGTGCTAAACTGAATCGTTCACAATTTTCTGCAGTTTATATGGAGTTGTACATAAATATCAATGTTTAAAAACGTGATCATGCGGCAAACAATATAATTTTTTTNCTGCAGTTTATATGGAGTTGTACATAAATATCAATGTTTAAAAACGTGATCATGCGGCAAACAATATAATTTTTTTAATAACGAAGAGAAAGAAGCCTCAAAACATTAACCAAACTGTGATATTCGTGTATTTTAATTTTGATANATTTTTTTAATAACGAAGAGAAAGAAGCCTCAAAACATTAACCAAACTGTGATATTCGTGTATTTTAATTTTGATACGAACTACGGAATGGCAGAACTCAGTGATCATTCGATGTTGGAATGAGTATAAACTATAGCCTGTTGTTAAACAGGCGAAGGAAACTCTTATTTGGCGAAACATTTACACATGTAGGCCTATTGCGATTCTTGATCTTTGAAAACTACACCTACACAGTTTTTGCTCCGATTACAGACACGGAAATTGTCATCTGTCTAGTCTCCGTATTTGCACAAAATAAATAGTTTAATTGAATTTTAGACTCATAATTTGCACAGCCCAATTCGNCTGTCTAGTCTCCGTATTTGCACAAAATAAATAGTTTAATTGAATTTTAGACTCATAATTTGCACAGCCCAATTCGACTTGATTTGGTAGAATTATTTGTTACTTCCAGCTTTCAGTAAAAAAATTCCACTGGTTACTTTTTAATACCAAAGAAAAACAAATGTTTAGAAGATGAGATCGCCAATCGCAAGGAGTTTGGTGGTACTTGCGCNCCAATCGCAAGGAGTTTGGTGGTACTTGCGTCAACTGCAAAATAGTGAATGTAAAGCAAACGGTACAAAGCTTCACGTGCTTCCAGTAGCTAGTAGCTGAGTTGTGCGAATATTTGGAATGCCTAGATCGAAATCGCGAAGTCTTAAGGTCTGCAGTTTCGTTTTCGTTCGTGCGAATGTGAATTGTTTACGGAGCGTGTTTCTTACATTGCGCTGTCTTCGAGTAATAACGGACAGTTCATCGCAAGGTATAATGTGAAACCTTCGTTGAGTTGCCACACCTGTGTAGTATAACGGTAAATAAAAAAGAAAACTCGCGCCGTTGGCAGTAACCGATGGATCATTGAAGTACACGGTTGCCAGGTGCCCTGCGCATGCGCATTGCAGATACTCTTTTCAAAGAAAAAGTTTCACTCTGAAAGAAANCACACGGTTGCCAGGTGCCCTGCGCATGCGCATTGCAGATACTCTTTTCAAAGAAAAAGTTTCACTCTGAAAGAAAAGTTGCATTTGAGACGACACACGCACATTAAGAGTAGCTTCTTTCAATTCAAACAGAGATTGTCCCATACCTAATGGCCAAATTTCTTGTACATTGTAACTTATTTAATGTTTCATCTATGAATTAAGGGTTGGTAATATTTTAATTTGTTAACACAGAAGTTTTAATTACTGTATAGAGCAGTGGATCAAATTCTTGCTCTGTGAATGTAAATTGCGGGTTCAAATCTCACTTGTTTGTTCAATGATTTTTGTGGCTATCTGTTTCGACTGCAAATACATGCTAACGAAATTAATTATTTCCTTTAATATATTTTCCGTAATTGCAAAAATAAATTGGCTGTGAAATTTTATATATTACTGAAAGTTTGTCCTTTAAAGCAATATGATCTTCGGACTAGCAATAATACAGCTCTCTGAATAAGAAAACATTTGGTTGGAGGATGATCTTTCATTAGTCTGGACTAAAAAAGACTATGAATAAGGACATTAGTGCCTATCCATCACATTTTACAATGGAAAGGATAAAAGGGGAGGTCCAACAAAAAAAAAGAGTGAAGATCATGCGTCGTATATATACTGTATGCAGTGTACAGTTAAAGGGGTCGCTATTAGATAACAGTGGAAGGGTGTCAAGTATGGCACTGTGGAGAATAGTTAGCTTGGAGGGACTTTCGCATAATTGTAGGGAAATGCGTAGTGATGAATCAGTGGCGGGGTCGTTCCATTATGGCCGCGTGGGGGCGGGAGATACTGTTGCAGACTTGTCACCTACCATGCACTTTGCGGGAGACTCGCGCATTTTACTTTATCCTTGAAACAATGTATTATTTCATAATAATAATTAATCATATCAACCTTTTGTATTGTTTTGATGACTTTCAAGAAGGCCACCAAGGTAAACAGCGATAAGCACGAGATAGAAAAACATTGAAATCAGTCCCAATGGGAAACGGTGCAGTTATTTATCAGAATCTCTCGGATCCCTCCTAGCCCATTAGGTTAAAAAATTTATTAGCATCAGTACATAAAATGAAATAAACCTTATATTTGTATTACAAATTCCCTTGTAAAAAACACGAAATCTACTAAACGGTTGTTTATACTCGGGACTCGAACCTAGAGTCTTCGCTACCAACTACGGTGATGGATGCCGCCATTACCTTTACGGCACCACAGGTCAAGTAGTTATCGGTACAGTATTTTTGAGAAAAAATTTTTATTAAGAAAATAAGCCGTTGTGATGCCTTACAATTATCTTCTACTTATGGCGTGAATTGATTCCTAAAGGCGTCATGTGCCTATGCAGTTAGAGCTTAACCACTAGTTAACTGCAAATATTACAATACGTTTAAGATGTAACAATGAGTGTGTGAATAATGTGTAACTGATACAACCACTGCAAAACTCGTCGGCTTCGTATAATTACTATATGCTGTAATTGAAACAAATGGTGTGGTTTATAAGAATTATTAGATTTTTAATGACGGGCCACTCATCACCATGTCAGAATTAATGGGAAATATCAAATCGGTTTATTTCCTTAAACTTTGTTCATTAAAAAAATAGTGAAATGCCTAGTAAGTTCAATATTCTTTATACCCGAGGTTATAAAGTAGCATAAAACAGGGGCGCATATAATGAGCACAAACAAATTAGAAGGTAATGCTGTTAGATGTTATGCAAGTTTGATTATGACTTTCAAAATTTGTTAATAGGTTTGCAATATTCGAACTTGGCCTCTTGAAATTGTCGGACAGCAGTTTGATTTAATTTGTGTGGACTACAAAAAAAAAGTGTTGTGCATAGCTTTATTTGCTGACAACATTTCAGTAGTAAGGGTTTTTTCTTTCCAAATACAGCCCATTTCATTGGAGTGGAAATAGTCTAATTAGTTATACTTGTGTTAATGGAAATCCATTAAAACGAGAGTAATAAATAAGTACCAGTTAAATATAATTTTAATCACATTCACGACATATGGTGGTCATAAAATCAGAATCGTAACTTTTCAGTTACTCATTAAATCCTTTGCAACGTCCAAAATACACTCATTTGCAACGAACGAATCGCGCGATTTCTACGAAGGTTGCTACACAGTATCATATAGCCCGACAAGTGTTCCATTTGCGTTTAATGCGGTTTGCCTGCGTGGATTTGCCACTAGGGAATGCATGTCCCTCCATCATCCATAGCTGAAATACACTCTTTTACAATGTTTGTTTGTATAAATTGTGGATAAACGTTTTTAATGTATATAAGTGTATAGTTGTATTTGTGTGTGTGTTTATTCCTGAACGAACAGTACGGGAGTGATCTTCGTTATTGAATATAATGACTTAGTTGGCTCAGAAACCACGACTAGTGACACCAGTAGCTTAAAATGTTGAAAGGAAATAGTCTGCAACTAATCGTAAGTAGTTATCAAACGAAAAAGTGCTCTGCCAGTTGGCCAGTTCAGTAACACTGCGTGGTAGAGCACTTTCACTCCTCGACTAGGCGGTGCCTCTCAGACAAGTTGACTGTGCAAGAGGCGTGCCGCTGTGTCAAAGGGCACCAGCAAGAAACACGGCGAGCTGAGCTGTACAGTTGATAGGCTGGTATAGGCCGTTCACGGTTAAATAAGCACTTTTGAAACCAACTTCTGAAAAATGTATCCTAACAGGTACATTGACAGACATGTGCTCAGTAAACTTGGTAACAACGGAGGGAAAATATTCCCATGTCTTGATAGTTGAATTAAAAAGAGAGGGAACGTTTGTGAATACTAAAATTGTTTCTTTTGCTTTCTGTGTTTTTTAAATGCGTTTAAGAGTAAGAATTAGCAAATTTGTGAAATATGCACTTTTCTAATACTTTGTCAGTTACAAATGACCGACACTTGAATAAAGTGATCAGGCCCACGGGAATGCTAGTTTTGTATATGGCGGATGAACATACAGTGTGCGAATAAGTAGATCTTAAGCAGGGCTGTAAAAAGTGCTCAGTTTAGCGTGAACGGCCTTTGGTACGGAGGTTTTGGTAGCTGCTCATATACTCAGTCCCCGGTGACCTTGCTCGCCACGGCGTCACGCGAACTGTCGAGGAGGCCGAGTGTATGACGAGACCGAGACCCGCCGCAACGTGATTTAGAATGTGATAGTTCATGGGTTTTGATCGACGCTTAAGGGTGCCGCCTGCTTGGAGGTTTTTAGCGCTTGTGAGACAGGGAAGCGCGGGAGCGATAAGGACTACATTACACGTGCGCCTGATGTCCCTTCGCTCCTACGCGCAAGCCTCTGAACAGGCGTGCAGTGTTCTCGTCGTGCTGCGTGTACCTATGGGACTTTAAGCGGCGACCCTATCATTTTATCGGCGGAAAGTCTGTAGCAAAGTTCACTGCAGGTCCCTATAATAGTTACCCATGTTTCAGACCAGTATTTTATGAGATACAGCATTGGGTAAAAAGCAGTTTTTAGTTATGTTGGAGGGCTTGGGAATAGCATTTATAATTTGCGTAGTTTATTGAGAGTATTATACGTACCTCGCCTGAAGTGTGTTTTATTTTCGTACATTGGTATCACGGGGATACGTTTTTAATAGTTTCGTAAAAAGAACACGGATTTCAAAGACTCTGCAACCCAGTTCAAGCGCTAGGTAGGCGGCGCCCATAACAGCGAGATCTGGGCGCAGATGAGGGCAAAATGAGATGGGGATGAAGCAGCGGTGGAATACAATGGAGGGAGAAACGGAAGTGCCCCGAGAAAACCCGGCCATCGGCAACGGCCGCCACTTTTCCCACATGGGAAAATTCGAGTGTTCCCGTCTGAAATCGAACCAGGTTCACCCTGGCAGGAGGCGATTAATATGACTGCTACACCACCGCGGCCCCTTCGGAATTTTAGCAGCAGGTCGGAACTCAGGCGATTCTTAGTACATTAAAATTATGAGTCCTGTCGTCTCATAATTTCTCTGTGCACAACAGCGCACTACGGTGTGTTAATATACAGGATAAAAAAAAATACGATTGAAAAGACTAAATATTTTAAACGAAGGAACAGAGAACCATGCGGTAAAGAGTGAAATACATGTTTGACAATAAATTTTTGCTTACAATTATCACAAATACTCAATATTCCCACCTGCAGACGCACGGCATACATATACACGATATTAAAACTCGTCTCACACATTAGCGAGTATGTCTGTTGTTACTGCAGCCACTGCTGTTATTATGCGGTATCGAAGTTCGTCGATTGTTGTTGGAGCAGGCGGTTCATAAACTGAATCCTTCACAAACACCCCACAAGATAAATAAATCACAGACAGTGATATTGGGTGACCTTGGTGACCAGTGGTGTGATGCCAGATCAGCAGGTCCCTGACGGCCGATCCATCGGTGCGTAAGCTCGTTGTTTAGGAATGTTCGAACTTGCAAGGTCCAGTGCGGTGGTGCTCCGTCCTGCTGGAAAACGAAATCAGCGGAATCTGCCTGTAACTGCGGGAAAAGCCAGTTCTGCAACATTTGCAGGTTAAGAGATCCCCGTGACTGCTGTCAGGAAAGAATAACGGGTCATGAACCTTTTCTCGGGAAACGGCGCAGAACATATTCATTTTAGGGGACTGTCTCTCATGCTAGATTACGGCATGTGCCTGCTGTGATTCCTACATCCATAGGTTGTGGCGGTTCACCGTACCACTGAGATGACACGTGACCTCGTCACTGAACACTAAGCGCGAAATAAAAGTGTCATCTTTCGTTTCCTTTACGAGAATGAATGCACAAAACACCACGCGTTTATGTTTATCAACTTGGCGTAGGGTGAGGACGAGTTCAATCCTGTATGGTTTGAATAACAAACGCCGCCGAAAAACACGCCAGATAGTCGTATGGGGAATGGCTAGATCTCGGCTGGCACGGCGAGTAGACTTTTGTGGACTTCTCACAAAACTCGTCCGGATGCGCCCAACGTCTTTGTCGGAAGCACGGGGGCGACCTGTTGATTTTCCCTCACACAAACAACTGGTTTGTCTAAACTGCCCGTGGCAACGCGCCGAATGCTCTGAGCAATAATGGGTGCAGTGCCGTACTCCGGCCGAAGATCACACTGTACAATTGTCACATACGTGCAATTGTTTAACTGGAGAACGCAAAAGGACTTCTGCTTGTGGGTCGTCACCCTGACGCATACTAAAGTGAGCTCGCGTGCTGGCTACTCACGATCTACACACCAGGGACGCACCTAGCGGCAAACAAGTGAAACATTTCAATACTGTCTTGGTAGTAAACGGACACGTTCGGTGGCGTGTGGGTCTCCGGCCGANCATGGCTCAACCGAGCACCGAGTCGGCACCCAAGTGATTCATACATAGCCCATTGGAGGGAAGATAGGGGTTGCATATTGAGCATTTGTGATATTTCTAAGCAAAACTCTATTGTTAGACATATATTTCACTTTTTACCGCGTGGTTCTATGTGCCTTAGTTAGAGATATAAGCCTTTTAAAATTAGTTAACTCTTTTTTGAATCAACTTGTACTACTCCACGTTGAGCCAAGGTCTCTAACCTGAAACACAGAGGCGCTGTTATTTTGTATTATTTTCCGTGAACTTCCGAAGTACGATTGCTCTTCTTTACGAAATAGGAAAACATTGTTTTTCTCCTACGGTTTTGTACCAGTATTGTGGTTAAATACTTTACGTATTTGATAAAGTGAGAAAATGTCAAAGAATTCATAATTAAAATTTTTTTTTTGTTTGGTAAGATTTAGGATGTTTACAGTGAATGTCTGCTAGAAGTTTGGTGTTTGTATTTATAGGCTATTTACTGCAAAGTGTGCACTTTTGATAGCCCTCCCATTTGGAATAATAGTCAATAAATTATTTCATTGTAGTTTTATACGTCAACTTTCGAGAGTCCGGTAAAATACACTAAAGAGAGAGAAAAAAAAAAAAAAAAAATATAGGCGTGCGTATGCAAATAACAGAGGTATGGACCCAATCAGAGTAACGCGATGCGGTCGGCAGCTAGATCGGTTACTGCTGCTACAATGGCNAACTGGTATAGGCGTGCGTATGCAAATAACAGAGGTATGGACCCAATCAGAGTAACGCGATGCGGTCGGCAGCTAGATCGGTTACTGCTGCTACAATGGCAGGTTATCAAGATTTAAGTGAGTTTGAACGTGGTGTTATAGTCGGCGCACGAGAGATGGAACATAGCATCTCCGAGGTAGCGATAACATTTGGATGTTCGCGTCCCACCATTTGACGAGTGTACCGTGAATATCGGGAATCCGGTAAAACATCACATCTTCGACATCGCTGCGGCCGGAAAAAGATCGCGAAAGAACGGGATAAACGACGACTGACGAGAATCATTAAACGTGACAGACGTGCAACCCTTTCTCAAATTGGCGCAGACTGGATTTGTGGACTGCCCTGCAGGATTAATGGTGTGAATTGCCTCATGCATACCTTCAGACATTAGTCGAGTCCATGCCACGTCTTCTTGCGCCACTTCTGCGTGCTCGAGGGGCCCTATACGATATTAGGCAGGTGTACAATTTTTTTTTTTGGCTCTTCAGTGTATTATACACTATGTTTATTACTTACATGGCGATATTTATTTTAAAAAAGTGGTANTTTTTTTTTGGCTCTTCAGTGTATTATACACTATGTTTATTACTTACATGGCGATATTTATTTTAAAAAAGTGGTAGGAGGATAAAAATAGCTTATAGGAAAAAAGCATTAGGGCCTCAAGAGTGTTTACTTTACCGCAAACAGCCTATATTTTATTCGGAATGATCCAGTCCTCTCTAAGCTAGATTCTAAGACGAGGCGCGGATGGTGATCGAAGTGAGAAGACGTGTATCATATATCAATTTGTTTGCCTTAAGCAGACTATATTAAAGCAACTTAAAAATAACATAAACAATTTGAGCAATGACTAATTATTTGTATTTATTTTGGTACAAAAAGGTTAAATTTGCTCTAATAGGTGTATCGAGGGTAGCATTTTTAAATTGTATCCTTTAAAGTACCGTTCGTTCCGTTATATCNAATTTGCTCTAATAGGTGTATCGAGGGTAGCATTTTTAAATTGTATCCTTTAAAGTACCGTTCGTTCCGTTATATCCTTTGATTGTGAATGCTCTGTAGTGTCACATGTGACAGCACCCATTGAATTATTATTGGACGAGAGGAAAAACTCGGAACTAATATGAAGCACNCTGTAGTGTCACATGTGACAGCACCCATTGAATTATTATTGGACGAGAGGAAAAACTCGGAACTAATATGAAGCACGTATGGATTATACCTAAGAAGAGAACCGCCGTTTTAAAAACGCTTGCTTGATTTGTTCACGTTGAAATTAGAGCACTCGGCAGAGGCGGCTCCCTTCACGAGTACACTTTCGCACTAGCAGAAGTTGCGCTCCAAGTCAGCTTACGTGGGGAAGAGTGGACTATACCTATCGGGCGGTGTCGCCTTACACCGGGTCGACAACTCCGTTGCTCCTAGTGACAGCGGGCTCTCTCCGACCCAGCAGAGATTGGGTGCCCCGAGATGGCCCCCCGGGAGACCACCTATCCCCACGGTCGGTGGCATTTAAGAGAGTTCAGTCCCCGCCATCTTGGATTTATATTATTTTCAGCACGACTTTGGATTACAGATTTTTTATTAAGATTTACGGATTGGCAGGTCGTAGGACGTAGCTATGTACCGTCTATTAGGTCGCTATTAGTTGCCTACTGTCGGTAGTATTAGTTTTTCCCCCGCAGGGAAAAATCACTTATTTTTTCCCGGCGGTCACTAGTTAGAAATTAATACTGGCAGCGAAATTGTAACAAATTTACAAAACCTGAGAAACTATTATTTGTGATGTGCCTTGCAAAAAATCTTGTTAAACCAACTGAAATGGAAAGTGTGGCAAAAATTTGGTAAATCCAAGATGGTAGAAACACACCGCCGATTCAGGTTTGGACAAGCATCAACAACAAAACTGTGGGATTTCACACAAGCTCAAGCATCAAGGAGTCGTGAACTTGATTCGCCATTTGAAACTGGCTACATCTCACCTCAATACCTTTTCTACTCCCAAGGGCTGCCGGGAACCACCCCAGGACAAGGCCAGACACCCCCTCTGGAGGGCGTTCTCATATACGAAACCATCCTGGTTGCAGTGACTTGCACAGCTGCCTCCATAATTAACTCCTCGCCAATTACAGAACCCTGCACACACCATTTCCAGACTGCCGGCTAGTTATTGTCGTGAGTAACTGTGCTCTACGCTCGCCCTGTGCAAGCCAACGCACTAGAACAACCGCACTAATGCAAGGTTGCCATAATTGTTCCACGGAATACCACAAATCACCGGTCATAGTCACAGGTACTTTCACATTTGAGTGACGGCATCTAAACTTGCCTTATCCTCTAACGAGTATTTAAACCACTGCCAGTATGAGTCCTACCCATATGACCTAAGGTTAGAGGGATCCTTGGATATATANATGATGCTCAGCCCGTGATACTCCGTACTTTTCACGACACTGGTGGATTTTCCCGGAGTATAACACACAGCCTACACTCGCCGGGTCGTTAAAACAACCAGCCAACGCACGCCATGGCAGACGCATCGTCCATTACCATACACCTGAAATTCTTCACAGTAAAATTGGGTTTGGGTCTCATAGCTCTGATTGTCAGGGAGTCTATTAGCTCACCACCGGGGTGTAACCATCATGATTGTCGTGATTCAAGCTCACCCTGGGAGGCAGATACCCCTGTCCGTAAAACCAAGCATGGGGAATGCTCAGGAGTCACCCACATTTCGGTGGTTATCCATTGGTGCCAATGTCACAAGGAGACTAACGGTTCCCTTGGACTTGCAGAGGCTATAGGCTTTCGCACGGCTAGTCTTTCCTGCAACTATGAAACCACTTGGTCTCTGATACTAGGACAGGCAATTGCCGCGACACGTCCTCGATCAGCGGATCTTTCCTGAGAGAGTCACAGTTGGGGAGAGCCAAGTACAAGCGGAGTCGGCTGCCCAATACCAAAGTTACAGACTTATTCTTCGCCAGCCTGAACAATGAACAATTTGAGATGAGGTGGATATGTAGCAGCGGTGGAATGAAGACTGGGCAGGAAACTTATGTGCTTCAAGAAAATTACCACATCACTTTAGCTAGTGTCCGCCACAAGAGCAACCACGACGCATCCTGGGGCGTGACTCCGCTCATGGGCATCGACTGCGTGTCCTAGTGGGTTAGCGCACTATATGCGCTAGGAAGACCCCTCGCTTCTAGCCAGAGTGTTCATAACAGTGCCACACAATATACACGCATTTCGAATTGATAATGTGTGTTGCGGATATGTCAGCGTACTTCAATAATTGGCTGCGTGTCTGTTTGGGTCTACCGTGTAGGTTACTGTTTCTCCTTGTTACGGCAGGGTAGTTTCTGTGTGCTGATTGACGTTTGACCTAGCGGCATATTACTAGGGAAATAAGCCATTTAGTTGGGGCGTGCAACAGCCTGAAGCGCACACAGCAGTTTCGCCTCTAGTAATTTAGTTATTCTGTGACCTAAGGCGTGAAACATAGATAATAGCTCAGTTGCTACTGCATCTGGCACGATGGGTGGAGCCAGTGAGTGTGGCAGTCATATGCTAGTGCTTATAACAGCTTCACCGAACGCCAGACTTTTATGTAATTTTTATTTGATTTGGTGTAGTGATGCTACCACTTTATGTCGGGAGACTAATCCGTGGCGGGGCTGTGGAATAAAGGAGGGAGGTACTATACTAAACTAACCTAACTTTTAAAAATGGCACGCACATACACGGCTTACCCGGGATTCGAACCAGGCACACTCGTTGCTTTGAAGGTACCGCCGTCGACACCTTGCCATGGAGGTTGCCTCCGACGCCAGCAGGCGGCAGCAGTGGCACCGAAATTGACCGCGGAGGCACGAAGTGCCCCCGAGTAGATTAAGCATAAAGAAGCTAAATGGCCCTTTAATGCAGGCGCACCCATTCTCCGATATGTTGGTTAGCGAACGGCGTTCATGTTGCTGGCGTGTGCGACCGGGGTTCGCGTACAAGAAGATGTTTTGGAGGCCGTGCCGTCACCACTCCTCCACGAAGACGGATGCGGCGTCTCGTCGACGCTAAGGGCGAGGCGTTTCGCAAGCCGGCTAAGTGGCGGTGGTCTGGCGCAAGGTGAACCACACCGCGCCAGGATGTGGTTTTTCCCACGAGTGCGGCGCGGTAGCTCGCCCGAGCACTTCTCTCTGGGAGACACTTCATACTCGACCCGCACCGCCGCGCCGATCAAACCCTCATCTGCTGGGGCGAGACACACACGAAGTCGGCTCACTTTTTTCCCCAAGAAATTATTAAACGTGCGTCCAACGTGTTGATCTGCGAAAAGAACATACACTGTAGAGAGGCCTTTTGAGTGCTTTCAAGACTTGGCGCACACGAGATTCGCCACTCCAGAGCACCCCAACACAGCTAGGAACAGCTTTTCCGAAGCTCTATATCTCAAAATATACGTGCTAGATACATACGAAAGTACTAAAGCGCCTGCATTTAACATTGCTACAGATGTTTCCATCAGTAAAATAATAGTTTCACCGCTTAGGTAGACGCTGCACGACGAGAACACTGCACGCCAGTTCATATCTTGCGCTTAGTGACGATGTCACATTTGATGGGCGTGGCAGTGTTGCATTTATCGCTCCCGCGCTGAGGCATAGGCCTCAGAAGCGGAAGATAACTCCAGGTAGGCGGGTTCCTTAAGAATACTAACCGCTTATACTTGGAACTGCAGTAAAGTGGCGTCACCAGCCACCGAAATGTTGGAACGCCGTTCGCAAGTCAGCACCTGGTAACCTACTCGCCAGCCAACATGGAACTTTTCGCAGCATGCGATAGCCAAACCATGCAAGGCTTATTCATACAGTATCGTGCAGCCTATCAGAGAATATATACACCCACATCAAAGGAACTGCCACGACATTTCGTCAATCTGTACCTACTGTACATACTCTTTTATATTACATCGTCTGAATTTTAGTGAGCTGTATGGAGTTTGCCGTAACATATGACATGCGCATTCCTTGAAGACACGAGGGCGAAAAGATATTACTTCGCCGGCAGTTTTCAAACGGTTCCTTGCAACGTAAAATTACGCCAGTAACACTTAAATTGTAAATTACTTAAGTGAACAGAATTATTGTACGTAGTAAAGAACATTAAATCGGGACATTTTCAGCTCGATATTATACTGTCAGAGAGCCGGCCAGCAATAAACGTTTTCCAGTATAGTAAGCGTGCCTGATATTGTGTGAATAAATATGGCGGTTGTAAATGAGAATACAAAGACCAACAAAACTGACGGCAATGCAGTCATGAATATAGGCAAATCACTTCTAGCCTATCTTGATTGTCAGTAAATCTGTACCGCATTCGCCATATTGAAGCTCTCAGTTAGATAATGTAAGTAGCATTGATGATACTGTTGTGCGGTGGGGTTTTTCTAGAGATTCTTCAGATTACTCACTCGTACTCGGAAAAATACAAAAATATTGGCAAATTTTTCCCAGATTTCTGTTATTATGAGTTTAGCTGTAAGGATTGAGTTGTGTGAATCATGAGACTAGTAGTACACATTTTATTAGTAATTTATGACGAGTCCTACTATAGCTGAGGAATCACAATTAATAAATAGGCTTAATTCAGTGAATGTATGTATTTTGTGTTCAATAAATATTAGTGTTACAATACATTTCTGGCTTGTACGTATCCCTTTTTCATGTTATTATACATAATTAAAATTATTTGCCATATACACAAAGCGCAAAACACAATATTACAAAATAAAGTTGCTATTGATAATAGCGTACTCGAGCCTAGATGATTTTAAAATTCTGGAATATCGTCACAGATTGGAACAACAGCATGCCCGTCTCAAATTAATTGGCCTGGTGAGTCTGGTACATTTATCCTACAATAAGTGCTTCGGATGTAAATCAGTAATGTACTGCAAGAAATGATTTGCAAATTTACATCAGTGTATGTATATGTATGGTGAGAAAGCACGAATGATAAGATAGTTAGTGACGCTGAACATTCCCATATTGGCAGCCTGATATGTAGTATTATTTCCATACAGTGTATAGGTTAAAAACTTCCATATAGTTTAGCAAGTTTACCATAAATGTTTTTACAGTGATTGTATTCATTTTGCTGCTTAACGTAGATGGCTGCGCCATAACACATTTTGGAGTTCTACCCTCCCCCTTAATTGCCATGGTTAAATTTTACGTGCAGCAAATGAACATCGCATGTGTGTAGTTCTTACATAACGCTTTCCTTCGCGTCACGTCGCTGGCGTGCGAGCTTCATCGTTGTTGTCCTCAAGGCCACATAGGCTTCGCCTTGGAATTTTATTTGTCTGTCTGGCAATTATTTTACGATTAGGCCTGTGGCTGGTCACTATTCTCTCATCGCCTATATCCACCGCTGCAATAACACCAGTTTTGTTGGTTCCGGTTTTGCCACTCATCACCGTGCTAATGGTCCACACTTCACTGGAAATCTTTTGTGTAGTGGCGAACGGTGTTCCAACATGGTGGCCAGTGACGCCATTTTTCTGACGTGTGTGTGTCTCGAGTTTGCGGAATAAAACCGCTCTTTCACCTGTGTATTTATAAGTACTCTTGTGTCTTTGCTATGACGGTACGTTACAGGATAGGTCACAGAATAGCTGAATGCCTAGAGGCAAATATGCTGCGTGTGCTCCCAGCTGTTGCACACCTCAACAAAATGACTCATCTCCCTCGTAATTTGCCTTTAGGTCAAACGTCAATCACCACACAGAAAATACTTTGCCGTAACAAGGGGAAACCGTAACCAACATGACAGACCCAAAATAACACGCAGGCAATTATCTAAGTACGCTGACATATCTGACACACGTAAATATTTTGAGGCTTACAAGGCGCTTGAAAAGCCATTATTTCGAATACTATGAATACATATCATTGTAGAAATGACGTACAGGCATAAAACTAGTTACATGTCATAACTAGACACACTATCATCTCTCTTTATATTCTAGTACCATGGTAGACGACACATAAATGTGTGTCAGTGTCACGTGTTTCATTGGACCTCCGCTCGTCGGACACGCCCTGCATATCTCACAACCAATAGTAAACATTCAGCATTCTGGTAGATTCATTCCACGTGACCGGGTGTAACAGGATAATGAGTTCTGCTTGTGTTGGCAGTTACCCTCAAGATTCTTTACAGTGGAACATTTAATAATTTGGTACAATATATTTTGCAGTTAATTTTTTTCAGCTGATCTGGGCTTTTTAGGATGCGTTGGAGGGGGAGGGGTTCGCCTCCATCACCCCCCTGTGTATCTGTCCACGTGAGTGAAGGACTACGGTGTGACCTTGACGGTCGTTGTTAAACATCGATCGCGGAACATCGTTAGGAGCCGGGTCGTTTGCCATAGTGATGGTCCGTAAATCAGGATCCCTGTTTAATGGGCTGCTCCAGACGTTACGCAAACGCACGGCTCGAGTAGCCTCCCATTATTACCACTTCACAGATCTAGGTCACTGCAGGAGCTGTGCTCGTGTCTCAGGTAGGGACGTTGCGATATTACTGATATGAGTAAATGTCGGTACTTTTCTTTCGATATCCAATATTTTGGAATCGATGTTCTGTTTCGATTTTTATACTGTTATCAGCATATTTCCTGCGATATTTTGCCACATTAGTAATTAATTATTATGACATATTCTAATGACTTCTGTTGTACAAAAATTCAGTATTTTGATTGTAACTAACAGTGCGTATTTTGATTTTTCAAGTACATTTTTTTATGTTTGTTAGTATTTATATTTTGTATCATTATTATCAATTTATTGATTCATTTTAATATTTTATAAAATATCGATACTTTACGATACTGAAACATCCCTAAGTAGGCCTACATTAGTGTATTAATGGGAATTTGGAAATATCATTCGATATTCTGGGATATCGATATATTTTTCCGATAATATCGGAATATCGATACTTTTATTCAATATTTATATCGAAAGAAATTTCGATAGAATTGGACATCGCAACGTCCCTTGTCTTAGGCCCGCGCCGGCTCTCGGCTGACTCGGATATCACACACTCTGGCTACAGGATAGATAAGAACACAGACACGACATGACGATTATTTTAACGTGGGCGGTGCGAGGCGCTAGGCTCTGTAACGGGCATTGTGTCTGATTGGCTACTGCGCGCTGTGAAATATTCCTATTGGCTGGGCTGCCGGTTAGCAAGTAGGTCTCCAGACACTGATTGGCGAACGACGATCTGACATGATGCTGGCGGGTGACGCCATTTTGTTGTCGTGTGCTGCTGGAGTTTATAAGTGACTGTTTCACCTATATATTCATATGTAGGCCTTACTCTGTGCTCCAGTCATCCGGGTATAAGCTGTTCACAGTAAAGTGAAAACGTTTGAAACAAATCTTACAAACGTCATTGCCACTAAGTGCATATATACTGTAGTACCCATTGGCATGCATGCTCCCAGTTAGGAAAGTTGGCTGCGAATTGATAAAAATAGTTCTATGACTTGACGCTATATTGCAAGTGCAGTGTTTAAATTAATTGTCACTGAACTTAGTAACTCTTGTTTTATGTATATTAGGGTATGAATATGCATATTAGTAACACATTTACATTCCCAACAATTCCGTGGTTTTATTTGTATGCCACATGAATAAAGTGATCCAGCCCATTTCAATGTTAATTTTACATATGGCAGAAGGATACAAGATGAGAAGGAAAAGTATAGATAGATCCTAAGCAGGGCTTTCAAAAGTGTTCGCTTTACTGTAAACAGCGTATACTTATAAATAAAGATACTTATATTTTTATTTTGTTCACTGTTTGTAGAATGCTTTTGAAAACTTTTTTTAGTTAAGTCTTCCTGCCCGTTTTGTATACTACTCCAACCACGTAGCATACATAAACATTGTAAACATAATGAATTTATATATTTGCGTCAATCTAACAACAGTGTGAAATTATTACGGACATAAAAATGTGTTATCACTCCAGTTCTTGCCCTTATTTGTACAACACAAGGAAAAAAAAGACGATTTGAGTGGCCATCAGTCTAAACATTGCACTTATAATACAACGATAAAACAGACCATTTACTTCCTTTCGTGATTCGCTGCCAGCGTTAGCGCGAGATCTCCAGCCATTGTTTACTTTAAAATACGTGAAGTTACGAGTAGGGATTTTTTTCCTCAAAGGTTGACTTAAAAGAGGTGACCTCCGTGGCTGAGGTTGTCAAGGCGTTTCAGCACCACGAAATTGTGGGGTTGGAATCCCGGTTACGTAAGTGTCATTTTTAGATTTATGTTTAGGTTAATGTAGTCTGTTCACGGTAAAGTGAGCACTTTGGAAAGCCCTGCTTAGGATCTATCTATACTTTTCCTTTTTATTTTGTATCCTTTCGCCATATGTAAAACTAACATTGAAATTGGCTGGATCATTTCATTCGTATGGGACCCAAATAAAACTGTGAAATTGCTAAGAATGAAAATGTTTTACTATATGTGTTTTTGAATAACATGTAGAGATTCAAACCAGAGCATCTACAGGCTAATATAAACAAAAAATCGTTGTAACAAAATGTTTGAAAAGGTCATCTAGTATTTTTAAATTTAAGTTGAAGTAAGGCAAACAACGCAGGAAGTCAGCAGCTATACGTACCTGCGTGTTGTGCAAGTTGCATATTATAAAGGCGAACGGAACCGGCGCATCAAACGGAGAAGAGCGCCTGCACATAGGGCACCACAAACTCGAGGTATGTGGGCGTACACGTGTGTCAAAGTGCGTGAACAATAGGATATTAGTTAGTGAGTAGTAAAGGCTGCCAGAAGTGTTTGCATTTTATTCCCCGCACGGCGCGCCAATTCCGTTCGCCTTCGTGGTATGCAACTTGTTGCGCGAGCAGGCACGTAAGGGCTGTTCACGTTAAAGTGAAAGTGAGCACTTCTAAGGCCCTAGTTACTTTTTCCTTTCGGCCATTTTTCAACCTTCAACAATATTTTAAAATAAATATTGCCATGCAATTAATAAACACAGTGTGTATATTCCACCGCACTCGGAAATTAACGTCTAAGGCTATGTAATAAATGCATCGACTATTATTCCAAATGTGATGACTTTCGAAAGTGCTCACTTTACCGTTAATAATATATGTAGCTGCAAACCACTGCGTTGTTTTGCCTAACTTCAATCTAATTAAGAAATACTAGAAGACCTTTCAAAAAATTAGGTCACTAGGATTTTTTGTTTATATTAGTCCATGGATGCTGTGGTTTGAATTTGTATGTAATTAGGGGCATTTTTATTCAAAGACATGTTTCAAAGTACGTATTTTACAGAGAACATCTTTATAATATGTAGGCCATCCTCGATTATTATAGTTGGTTGAACTTCGCAAATTCATTCGGTGGCAGTCTAGAGTTCAGGCATGTTCCTTTTATGATTGGGACACAGTGGTTTCAGCACGCCGTATTCAATTATTTAGCCAGTAATAAACAGCAATAAATAATGTGACCTCATCACATTTCTGAATAAAACGAATGCCATGCACCATTGCATCAGTCAATGAGTAAACAATTGTGGCCCGAGAATGTAAGGAACTAAGAAATCTAGGCTGTTTCAAATGAATTCGCCGCAAAATTCGCATACCTAGTGTACCAGCGTAAAGCACAAACGATAAGAAGCTATTAAAAAAAAACTTATCTTAAAGGTGTTCAACTATAGTTTGTTTACGGGTGCTGGTGTTTTTCGTATTCTGCAAGCTGTCTGCGTCATTGCATTTTCTTTGAGGCAGTAGTAGATGCTGGTTGTTACTAACCACCGATTTGACGTAACGAAAGACAGCACACAGTGGCCAGTTGATTTTACAACTGTACTGAACCATAGATTCATACATGGTAATACACTGAATAGCNTTTGACGTAACGAAAGACAGCACACAGTGGCCAGTTGATTTTACAACTGTACTGAACCATAGATTCATACATGGTAAAACACTGAATAGCAAAAAAAACTGGTACACCTGCCTAATATCGGGTAGGGCCCCCGCGAGCACGCAGAAGTGCCGCAAGACGACGTGGCATGGACTCAACTAATGTCTGAAGGTATGCAGGAGGCATTGAAATCTGCGCCAATTTGAGGAAGGGTTGCACGTCTGTAACGTTTAATGATTCTCGTCAGTCGTCGTTTGTCCCGTTCCACGATCTTTTTCCGGCCGCAGCGATGTCGAAGATTTGATGTTTTAGCGGATTCCCGATATTCACGGTACACTCGTGAAATGGTCGTACGCGAAAATCCAAATTTTATCGCTACTTCGGAGATGCTATGTCCCTTCTATCGTGCACCGACTATAACACCACGTTAAAACTCACTTAAATCTTGATAACCTGCCATTGTAGCAGTAGTAACCGATCTAGAAACTTTGCCAGGCGCTTATTATCTTATATAGGCGCTGCCGACAGCATCGCGTTACTCTAATTGGTTCCATACCTCTGTTATTTGCATACGCACGCCTATACGAGTTGTTTTGGCTCTTCAGTGTACATAGCTCATCGAATATGAGATCTACGGTACATAAACACAGGTTACGTAGCAATATACCAAAACCAAATTTACCCGAGTTATAAACCAAAAGAAGGATAATCATTTAATTTATAATACCTAATAAAATATTTGTAATAGACACCTTATCGAAAATTGCATTATTTAAAAGAAAATTGTAGATAAAACAACTTATCAGCTGACTGTTTTGATTTCAGTAATAGATAAATAACTTGGTAATTGTCGATAACCATCCAAGTCTGCACTAGTGGTTAACAGATTTTATAACCTTTATAATTTTTCTGTTTGATTCATAAACTCGTCTGTGCAGCATTTTGTAACCCATTTGTGACTCTTATTTAGTCTGTAATTGTATGAAATGCTTAGGTTTTATGTTGACTTTCACGACACGCACCATAGCGTACACAAAGCGTAAGCATTTAAAAACACTGTAATCAAATGATAATGTTACCTCCTAATGTTTCAAGGCGCCTTTGTGCGTGCTTGGGAGAAATTTTTTCAGCACTGTATGGCAGTCTTTCACCCTGCATTTCAAGGGCACGAACAAAAATTGTCCATATCCATTCCGAAATTGTGTAAGAATTTGGAAAGGGGGGTGCTCCCATATATTTTTTTTTACATATACATTTTATGGTGGAAGTCCTTTTGTGGGCACAAGCGAGGCTCTTTACTGTAAAAAGAACCTAATTTATATAGAAAAAAATGACAGTTTGTGTTCTGACACCCTGAGGTGAACATCGATTTGTAAGCGCTCTCTCGTCATGCCACGAAAATTAATTGCGAATACGAAGGCCTGCCTTTGACCTCAACGATCATGGAGCCTCGACCTGCATCATCGATAACTGGTTGTCGCCAGTGCCTTTCTGTGATCGAGTTTTCACCTATGGTCAAACTGCTCGTCGGCATTAGAGAACGGCCTGCAAGAAGAGTCCTTTTCGCGCGACGAAGCATTACGACACTGGCCCCGTGCAGTTTGTGCAAGGCGATACATTGAAAGGACATACCGAGATCTGCAAGGATTCGTCTACTGGGAGTCAGCAAGTGTTGCCGGCAATACCTCTTGCTGCATCGATGGGTACCGATTCGACAAGCGATTATGATGAGACAGTTAATGCTAAAGATGGAATTAGTGCAGTAGAGTCGGTTTGCGTGGAATGTACACTTGCAAGACTTTTGCGTGAAGTCGACGAACATAAAAATAAACTGTCGTCAGCTCTAAATACTGGTGAGCATACAACTCATACTACAAAGAAAAGCAAATTTAATATAGAATACAAAACAGAAGGTGAAGATAACCACAAAGAGAGCATTGATGAAAATGAACACGATGACAGTGATAGTGCGATGATGGCGATTTTCTCGATGCACTGACACACACCTCCAACACATTTTCTGCAAAGAAGCGACATGAAGAAGGCAGAAGACGCCGAGAATACTGGCTACCTATTTCCCGAAGACCCGAATTAACTTGTTCATAGACTCAGATATTTGATTGACCTTCAAAAACGCTGGTATCTCACATACATTAACGAGATATCTTCAATCATTAGTAAACGGAAGGATCGGGGATATATTCCATGAATGTGTTAAGGCATTAAAATATGTAGTTAACAGCTTTTGAATTGTCGATATCCTGCAGCACAAATAACTGAAAGTGTAAATATGATACGCTAACGTATCACCTTGCAGTTTGCAATAGTGGCATGATTTATAATCACCTAATGAAGTTCACATTACAGTAAAATATTCATATCATTATTTGCTCACAAGCAAAATTAATTACAATGAAGGGAACTTTAATGAAGATCAGTAATTGCATACGAAAGCTTTTTTATCGCCTTGTTTTTTTTATCGCCTTGGAACTTTAAACTTTGGAATAAGAGTATAAGTTTAAATACGAAGCACTGGGATACTTTTTTCTACAAAGGATTGCTCTAACATGAAATTTCTTCATAATAACTGCGAACGAAGAGAGTTCCTCGAGGCGACTGTACAATGCCACTGTAATAAGAAACTGCACAAACCTTNGGGGGGGGGGGGAAATCAACCACAGTGGGGAAAATTATTAATTGTAATGTAAATATTGTCAGTATCGAAGACGCTTTTTTTTTTTTTTTTAAATACTTCGTGGGCCTTGGAGTTATTTCACGTGTCGTGTTCAAGGCACACAAGCAAGAGGGCAATACGGGCGACACTAACACGCGTGCCTAGCACCTCATTGCTCCTACGCGCAAGGCGTGCAGTGCTCTGTGCTATGCCAGTTAGATCTGTAACAGTGGGACTTAATTACACACAGTGAAAGACCACAGATTAAATTAATTTATTACCTTCCTCTTAATGAAACTGCTCATGCAAGCTCTAGGAATTCAATTTTTTTAAAAACCATTTTAGAGTTTTTAAATACACTTGGTATAACATAAGCGAAAACGTACAGGTTTAAACAACAGACCCGTAACCCCGCTGACAACGAATGAAAAAACCCAGGACTACTAACTTTAAATGTAAGGATGTCATTCCCTCGCCCTGGTGTTGCCTCGCAGGTCAGAAAAAATTAGCCGGTCAACTCAGGGTCCCCAAGAACGGTTCTGCGACATAAAAGTTATTCAGTTATGCAGTTTGGTTTAGTTTTTCGATGTACTGATATCGAAGCTTTCGGGAGATCTGACCTCGGTGTCTGATTGCTAAGTTGTTGCTCAAAGGGGAAGAGTTGAACGTTATATTGGATTTATATATATTTTCCATTACTTATGTTTGTAAAATTATTTAAATTAAAAAAATTAAATAAATGGGCGTTATTCTCCTTGTAAGTCGTTTCGAAGAATTCATATGCCGCTGCACATTCATCGCCAGGCAACGAAGTTGCTTACGGGTAAAATTAATTCGTGTGGTTACTTCCATCCCAGTTATCTGCGAGTGACTGTAAAAAAGTTAATGTTATTCTCGTTGAATAGCCGGAGTAACATTTTACAGCATAATGTACACAATTGTACCAAAGCTTGGAATGTAAATTTAATTTGATTTATTCTAGTAAGGAAAGTAAAAAAAATAAACCTTACTTTTTTTGTAATTGTTTTACAGCATCCAGGGATAGAGAAGTCAGTATGATTTATTACTGTAATGCATCATTTAACATCTAATTTAGAAAGTGATTTAGTATATGGGAGGAAATTTTAGTGCTAAAAAGTTATGAAATATTATTTTAAGAGAAATATGTATATGCAGTTTTTTGTAATATTGTATGAATGGTTAACAATTTCTGCATTGTTAAATTCTCTACGCTCCCAAGACCATGAATTAAACTATGTAGACCAATCTTTGTTTATCAGCCAGCGTAATGCGTCATGATAAAGAAATTGTCCACCGTGCAGCAACAAAAAAACTCATCTATTCAGTAACCATTTCTGTACAACACTCGGTGTTACGCGTCTATGGAAGTTTAATCTGCCTCTTCCTTCCTTCCCAAACTATTCGTCGACGTTTTTTTCGCGGATTTGTGCCATTCGCAGCCCGGACTCCATGTCTGGAGGGACAGACTTCTAGCGGGAGGAAAATGGGGTAGCGTGCAGCTAGCAGCTAGGAATAAAGGGCGCCGGTGGTGCGATGGTTACAGGACAATTTTAATGAGCGCTCTCAAGCTCGTAAAGACGGCTCCCGGCTTTCATATTACCATTTTATGACAGCCTCTGTTGATGGAAACTCTTGACGTGGTGCCTGCAATGGAGACGGTTAATAGAGTATTGGATTTCTAATTAAAACAAGGTCGCGTCGAAAGTGGGTAAGGATAGCGCAGCCGTCAGGAGTAGAGAGAGAGAGAGAGATAGAGAGAGAGAGAGAGAGAGAGAGAGAGAGAGAGAGAGAGAGAGCTGGCGAAGCAAAGGGGCACAGCCAGGATTATGCGTTCATGGTCTTTAACATGTCTTTAATAATGGATGCCTCACGCTTTGTCCAGGGTTGTGGCTTCCATACCAAACTACACTTAGTGTGTTGTTAAAATGATCGCACGTTAACCGTTTCAGGCCCAGTTTAATATATAATTCCATGTGCTGCAAATTCTTATGTATGTGTGTGCTGTACCCGAGCCGACACAGCACTTGTTTCTTTATTACAACCAACGTGTTCAGTTGTAGTAATACGAACCATTCATAGCCCAGACCAGTGGCACTGTTTACGAATCAGTCAGCCACAGGGAATATCATTCGGCATTGAGCCACGCAGTGTACAATACCAGCCTAGAATAACCTACCTGTGCGTTATGTACACAAGTTATGTACACTGGGTGTGTGTGGGTTAAAATGATCGCGATGAGCCCGAATCAGTGATATCAATCAGTGAAACATAATTCACTGAAAGTCAGTTGATAAGCTACTGCTGACCGGCGAATCAAGCAAATTAACTAGGAACATGTGGAATTCTTGACGTTCAGTGGGAATCACAAATAAATCTGTGAAATTCTGCCACTATATTAATTAATTAACTGGCACTGATTAACAGTTGCTCAATTGTCGCTGTTTTCATTGATTTGGCTCAATTCTCACTGTTTCAAGTTCAGAGTTTAGGATTATGGCCACATGTCGTCTTTCGTTTACTGATGCTCAGATCAGTTATGCGGTTCACCGTCAGCTGGGGTGGGTGTTGATGGCCTAGATATTCACTCGCAACTTTACGTCACCTAGGAGCGGAGCTTTGAATCTTCAGGATGTTCACGGTAAAGTAAGAACTTTTAAAATAAACCCCCGAAAAAAAAATTACTGCCGGGATACATGTGTGCTACAGTACCCACTGGTAACAAACAACAACAACAAGGCTTATATTNGAAAAAAAATTACTGCCGGGATACATGTGTGCTACAGTACCCACTGGTAACAAACAACAACAACAAGGCTTATATTGCTCCAGTCCCCGGCTGTAAAGCCATCACTGGAGTTGCGACGCTACGCTATGAGCTATGAACTATGCTTCGGGTCATTGGTACTGTCGAATCCAGCTTAGCTTTATATTAGTGAACTATCACTAGTTCAACCAGCCTCATGGTGTTTCCATGGCCGCAAGGCTCTGGATGCGGAGGTCGTCCCCGGCCATGATTCCGCCCCCGTACCCCTCACGGTTTCCATCCACTTCAGACCCACTGGGCGCATGGCTGTGATTTTATCACCAACTCTCCTATTATTGTATTATTTTATTGTGGAAGTTTTAATGTCCACTACCTGCCATCATACCGGCTTATTATGCTATTTTCCCCTCTCAGCATACAAAGGCACGAATTTCCCTTTCGGGGGCCGCATCCTGCACGCCAGTTGGGGCAGAACGGCCATTTCACATTAAAATGATGTTATATTAATGCCCCGCCCGTCTTTCGACGATTGGGGCATTGCCGGTTGCTATTTTCAAACCACTGCCAGCCCGAGTCCATCCTCAATCTGACCTCCGGGCGCAGGGGAAATCATGTTTTGTGGATGAACACACGCCCCATCAGGGCCGCGTCTCCTG
>NQII01003492.1:69995-139819 GCA_002778355.1 Clitarchus hookeri | reverse complement strand
CCCCCCCCCCCGGGAAATGTTTTGATTTTAATGTTTAAATTTGTAATAATTACTCAAAAGTTGTGCCACAATAGGATATTATAAGAAAACCACATTTCGCATTATTTCCTAAAATGTTTATGGGAAATTCGACGTTGAAAGACTAATTTGTATAAATTTGAAAAGTGAAATGAACCAACTGAAGGGCAAGCCTGCCCTGACGCGATGGGCAAATCAATTTCTGTAATCCTCAGTGCGTCTCGTACAGACCAGCGTGCTCTTAGGCACGCTGAAATTCCATAATAATATGTAAATCTCACACACCATAAACATAAACTAATAAATATGCTGGTCATTAGGGTGTGCTTGGGCACACCTGGCATACCTCGTGCGCACGCCTATGGTTTTTTGTAGTTATGTTTTGGCCGTTCGTACATTATTATTGACTTCGTTCTGTTTTCTTGGACGAGTTGTTGCCGAAGCGGCTGTTAAAAGTAGAGACCTAAATAAATTAGCGTATTCGTTTGGAGGACAATGTAGTCTTCAAACACTCATACATTTGTGTTCCTTTAGCAGCTGGTCCTCGTATTATATCACACGTTGTAGAAGACTCCAAATAATAAATATATGGTAAAAATCAGACCTGGCCATGGCCTCCCACTTAATTAGCATGCAGCCAATGAGCATATGGCATCTGCTTGGGTATACAAACAACTGGGAAATTTAACTTGTAGGTCAACACTTTGATTACTGATGACGCCATATTACGTCGCCTGAATTCAGCACAGTTGTATGAAGTTTACCGTATAATAACGACGTCCGCATTCTTTGAAAACACTGAAAACACTGGTGAAGTCATATTGTGTAGCCAGCGCATTTCATTAAGTTCTCTGAAACGCAATGTTACGTGGGGAGCAACCACAGTGTGTCAGTTACTCGAAAGAACACAATGGACTATACGCGATGTTACCGATTAAAGAACATTTCATTAGGACATTCTCAACTCACCATCGTATTGACGAGTTGCACAGTACAGTGCAGTGCATTGCATAGGTCATTCACTGTTACTACACGCTTTTCTGAAGCCTTGCTAAAGTTCTACGTTTTGTTACCGACTACGTATCCTTCCGCTACATGTAAACATAAACCCTGCCATGTGACTTCTACGTTTTAACTGTCAAATGCTTTGTTTACTGATTTTAGCCTTTGAAATAATTCCATCATATTTCAAAAACTATTTCGTACGAATATTTTCAATTTTGGCCTATTTTAGGTGAGCTTTATGACTTTTTAACAATATTGACAATAGTTCATACGGATATTTTACATTGTTAACATATTTGTTATACACGACATAGCACAGTACACGTAATACATGTTATAATATTTTGCCGCGACTGTGTTTAACCCTGTTAAAACTGCGGGGGAAAGAACTGCAGTATTTAACTTCTTGTTATTGATGTGTGTTGGATTATTTCGTTAAAAGGACGGTCTCAGTTGGAATAAATAGTAAAACGGAGGAACAATCAGTCCAACGAAAATACACAGTAAATTCAAGCACGTAACTCGTGTCGCTTATTTTTTGTACGTAGCAGGGACGAACTTAAAATATAGTGGTGAACATGCACACAAATAGGCCTACCATAACTTTTTTTCCGCTCATATTTCTATGCTTTGGTACGTACTATTTTCTAGGTTTATTTCATTATTTATTTAAATTTGTCTGGCTGGGCTTAGTATTTCGTTGGGATTGTGGCAAACATTCAAATCACACAAACGTATGCACGTTACACAGTTGTGTTTCATACATCTAGGGCAAAGTTACAACGCCGTGATAAATAAACTGACGTGACTTTCAAGAAATTAATTTAGTCATAAAAACAGTTCACGCTTAACAGTGCACGTCCAATATTTGCAATCACACACACACAGACACACTGACACANAATTCAAGCACGCAACTCGTGTCGCTTATTTTTTGTACGTAGCAGGGACGAACTTAAAATATAGTGGTGAACATGCTTACAAATAGGCCTACCATAACTTTTTTTCCGCTCATATTTCTATGCTTTGGTACGTACTATTTTCTAGGTTTATTTCATTATTTATTTAAATTTGTCTGGCTGGGCTTAGTATTTCGTTGGGATTGTGGCAAACATTCAAATCACAGAAACGTATGCACGTTACACAGTTGTGTTTCATACATCTAGGGCAAAGTTACAACGCCGTGATAAATAAACTGACGTGACTTTCAAGAAATTAATTCAGTCATAAAAACAGTTCACGCTTAACAGTGCACGTCCAATATTTGCAATCACACACACACAGACACACTGACACACAGTGGAAAAACAGATTTATCACATCATCATAACNACAGTGGAAAAACAGATTTATCACATCATCATAACTTGCCTAGGTAGGTTAAAAACACACAACGTGTACAAATTTGATGTGGTAATTTTAAGTATTTGTCACAAGAAGAGAAATTAACACTTTGTTCAGTAACACGCCATGTGATGTCGCCAGTCGCCACTTCTGCTAACTTGGGGTTTGTAACTGTCCCACAATCACATTTAAATATAATAAATATTCAAGCAATAAAACCTCGTTTCAGTTGTAAATTTAAAATTCAAAAATCATTATTTTTTCTGGAGTAAGTATGAAATATGCTTTAATTGAAAGAAAAAAAATGGTATAATTTTCTTGCTACTGCTAGCGGTGAGAAACTTCCCGAGAGAGAGAGAGAGAGAGAGAGAGAGAGAGAGATAGAGAGAGAGAGAGAGATAGATATATATATATATAGTGTGTGTGTGTGTGTGTGTGTGTGTGTGTGTAAAAGAGATAGTGGGAAAGGGGGGCGGGGGTTCTAGCTCTGCTCCGCCTATTCAGGTTTCTTTCTCGGACGAGAAAAAAAAACACCATGTCACTTAGGACCTACGCACCGTAATTTGCGCTGATAGTTTTAACTGTAACAATGGAATATATTTCCTTCATTGTCACCCAAAAATTTAATTATATCAATAGGCAACGTTTAATTTCCATATAGCATACCAACTAGCCGTTCCCAACACATCTATGCTCTCATTGTTTTTAATTCGTATTTAATACGAAATGAATATTACAAGATATAGGCCCTATAAGATATTAAGTTAAAGTTTAATTTATTCAAGAGTACAATACTTTAAAGTTAATCACAGTGTTATATATTTGTGGTACGCAAGTTATTTAAAAAACGGGTTGACATGTTACTCCTAGGTTGATTTTTCAAATATTCGTTTCAAAACATCGAAAAAAAAAANTATTTAAAAAACGGGTTGACATGTTACTCCTAGGTTGATTTTTCAAATATTCGTTTCAAAACATCGAAAAAAAAAAACCGTGAATGGACTATAAGGATAGCGGTGACTGGGAATACAGAGACCTACAGAACTTGCGTTCGTGNAAAAAAAAAAACCGTGAATGGACTATAAGGATAGCGGTGACTGGGAATACAGAGACCTACAGAACTTGCGTTCGTGCTGGCAGAGGATATACTGTAGACGACCTACTTCAAGCTTATATTAGACGTCTGCAGATCTTTGTCGCACTCGTACTGTTAAGACGGTCGTCTACCTGTAGCTATTTTCGCGTTTCAGGCTCAGAAACAAGGGAGCGATAAGGGCGACCCTGCCACGCGCATCAAGTGCGCCATCGCCACTACGCGCAATGCTCTGAGTTGGGGTGCAGCGTTCCCATCGTGTTGCATGTACCTATGGGATTTTGAGCTGTGACATTATCAATTTATTGATGCAAAGTATGTAACAAAGTTCAATACAGGTTGCGATCGTANTGGGATTTTGAGCTGTGACATTATCAATTTATTGATGCAAAGTATGTAACAAAGTTCAATACAGGTTGCGATCGTACCATTCTGTCCTCGTCTGGAGCATGTTGTTTTTGTAAGTAAACATTATTTCGGACACGTTTAATAGTTTCGTCAAACAATCGGTTTTTTAAACATGCTGCAACGCAGTTCAAGCGCCACGTAGTCTTTGTGTACTCGACACACGTGAACGCAGTAGCAACTTGCACGCCTGCAGTCAGCAATCACGTGACGCGGGTAGTATCTGCTCAAGANTGGGATTTTGAGCTGTGACATTATCAATTTATTGATGCAAAGTATGTAACAAAGTTCAATACAGGTTGCGATCGTAGAAGATACAGCAGTCAGAAATAGTCTCTTTAAACGATACTGAAGGGTTCCAAAATATTAATTATGGCATGCGTGAGATATTGAAAATACAATTGTACCATTCTGTCCTCGTGTGGAGCATGTTGTTTTTGTAAGTAAACATTATTTCGGACACGTTTAATAGTTTCGTCAAACAATCGGTTTTTTAAACATGCTGCAACGCAGTTCAAGCGCCACGTAGTCTTTGTGTGCTTGACACACGTGAACGCAGTAGCAACTTGCACGCCTGCAGTCAGCAATCACGTGACGCGGGTAGTATCTGCTCAAGANTGACACACGTGAACGCAGTAGCAACTTGCACGCCTGCAGTCAGCAATCACGTGACGCGGGTAGTATCTGCTCAAGATAACGCAAGCTGCCACAGCAACTAACCCAATTACCGATAAAAAGCTGTGCCAATTAACCTGATTGTGCTGCGGGGAGGAGGTTCATATCTCCATGTTTAACTTTGTTTGGTTTAAGAAGCGAAAAAAGTATCCCAGGGATAGAAATTTTCCTCCCTGTAATTTAAGGTGTCCAAACAATTCTCTCACGAGACTTCACAATGGGAGGGCCTGTCTCGGATCAACAAGTAATTGTTGCCGATCTCTGCATAGATACTTTCACTATCGAGTAGCATGTTACTTCTTTAGTATACACTATTTGGTCGTTTATTAAACGCGAGCGCTTCACCGGTATCAAACTTCGGTGAAAGAGGTCGTGGGCTTGGGTTAGTAATTGATTTTTAAGTGTTTATTATACGTCAAGCCGTCCCCGTAATAATTTACTAGTATTAATGTCTGGGAAGAAAAAAAAAGTAGTTAATTTGTAATGATTCAATGTTGCATTTCAAACTTGCGCCTGATCATAATGCACGTCCCAAAATTACGTGTATTTCACACCTAAAAAATATAGCCCTTTTTTTTTCAGTTTATTTTGTGATCCGCGTTTTTGTTGAATGTGATGAACGTATTGAATTGCTCTCTTTTTATTACTGATATTTTGTAACTTAAGTGCTTGCCTTATCGCTGCGTATGTTATTGTGTTGCGGGCTGTATTTTTTAAGTTGCCAGGCAGAACGAGTCAATATTATATATTGTGCTCTTTACTAGAAACGAATGATGCAAAGTGCTTACTAGGGAGTGCTCGTGCTCTACGCGGGGATACCATTTTTCATAACCTCTTAAAAATATTTTAAGTTGTTTATTTAATTCCATTTTTTATATTAAATTCATGAAACTGTAAAATTTAAAATTAATGGAACCACGAGGATTCTTAAATTTATATCTTGCTTCAAATAGTTTAAATCAATTTTCGTCGCTAGCATGAATAGCGTATCTGCCCAACTCAAAAGGCTGTTGCCACTAACTTCTGATTGCAGCTAAGATGTGTCGATGTTAAATGTGTCGCATTTCAAGTAAATTGTATGTTGTTCCAACTCCCAGTGACAAAACATTTTGTACTGAAATGAAACAAATTTGATTTCTAACCTTTTTTAATGTATTTAGCTGTGGTTAGAAATTTAAAATCTCCTTAAAAGTATTAAATTAGAAAAAAAAGATCTTTCCGCACTTTAATTCGGTGATCGTTTAATATATATAAACTTCATGAATTAGCCTCAAGATACTTGAAGAGTTTTGATACTTTTCAAATATTGTATAAAATAGAGGCATCAATTCTGTTTTTCTCCTCTTGTTTCCTATATTATTATCTTAACTCGATTTTAGTACTGATTCGTAGTACATTTGGAGGCTGGCACAGCACATTGCGGGACAGTCTTGCGTTAACCTAACGTATGCCGACGTCGCTTTCAGGTTGAGTAAATGCCGCCACTCCATTATAATGTCGACAAGAAGGAAAAAAAAGTATACGAGTTCCATACGCGAATGGCCAGAGGGTACAAAAAGAACCGACCTGGTGCTAGCCTACATATATTCCGTATTTCGATGCATCGCTGGCGATACGATATTAATTTTTCAGTATTGATATTGCAATATGGTACAGAGAGGTTTTGCAATATTTCGTATATTTAGATATTGGCTATATATTGCGATAGTGACGATACTGCGATGTTTTTGATATTCCAGTTCGGGCGCTATTCCCGCTACTGGTAATTTCAACGTGTCAGCGACTTTGCGGTATTCGGGAGTATGCTTGATCTTCGTAACTACTGCGCTTCTTTATAAAATTCCAACGGGTTCATGCGCAACTGCTATTTCCAGTAATCCTGTCCTTGATATGGTCGCATCAATAACTAAACTAAAATCAAAACGACAACAAACTACTGTCCCTAACTCTGTGGTTTTGAGAAAATCCTTAAGACAGTCAACATTTTTATTTGCAGTGTATATCTCAATTTCATATGATTTATTGCTATTGGGACGATAATTTCTTCCCCCTTATCTGTACATTATTGACATGTTTGTAGTAAATTTAATATACGCCACTTATGACAACACCACCAGTAATAATAATATGCAACACACAAAATATCGACGCAATGTTCTGTTAGTATGTGACTACTTCTGTAAAATTTATGTTATATATATATATAGTTTTTTTTTTTCATGGGGGTTATATGTTTTGCATAGGCCCTAAATCGAAACTGTATGAAAAGGTGGATATCGCGTAGCCTTAATCATCACAAATAAAGCGCGTGACCGATTGGTGGAATAATAATAATCAGATAGTGGGACATGAGTCGTTGATGAGGTTCTCCCATGCCTTCCGACCGGGTCACGAACCACGAACGACATTGTGACTGGATATGATACGACTGCCTGGTGTCTTGTACGCAGATGATACATTATGTACACGGAACTTCCCACAATGCGGTAATGGTGTTTGGGCGATATAGGCTGTTAACGGTTAACTTAGCACTTTCAAAAGCCCTACTTAAGATATAATTTCCTCCTCGGTGTGTATAATTCCGCCCTATATAATATTTATATTGTAATGGGCCTAATGACTTTATGAATGCGCCAGTCAAGTGAAAACGTGAAATTGTTAGGAATGCATGTTACGTAAATATCAATTCGTGCCCTACTTTGTATAGAGCATAAAACGAAAACTTGATCTGCAATACATTTCAACATTACACTCATATAACGATAAGACTTGGAACTATTTTTTCTTTATCTACTGCCAACTTTGCTGGGAGCCTGCGCCCTGCATGCCAATGTGTATGATGGAATATACGTATTTATGGGCAATATGTATTTTTTAAAGGTTCATTTCAAAAGTGCTCACTTTACCATGAACTGCCTATATAAAACTATTGCACTAATTGAGTAGCCACTGTCGAAATATTCCACAATAAGAATTTTAAGAAAATTCGTTATTTGTTTCATTGCCTTGTAACTTTCGGTAGATTTCGAAGGCAGTCGTTGTTGTGTGCAAAACTGGTCACGTGACCACATCGTCAATGACCTTGAAGTCGGCATGGACTAACACGCCCTGCCGTGTTAGCTTTTCACTTAAACGGTGGGAGGGAAAGGGAAGGACATCAGTAAGTATTAGTTATAACGGATATGCAAATGGCTGCAGTGGCGGCGTGCCAAAGTCGACAGCGTGCTCTTTCCTGAAGTCAGAGTGCACGCGGCGACTCGACGACTGTTACGCCGGCGTCTGTTACGTCAGGCCTTCAAGGTGAGCAGCACGACCGCAAGCTGGCCAACCTGCCAGCTCTCAGTGCCCTCCTTCGCTGCTGCCAACCCCCCGCCCCTGCCCGCTAAAATTAAACTGTTTTGGCGGGCAACAGGAACGGGTGCTGGCAGTTGTGTCCATGTGTAATACAGATTTTGTCCAGGTTATACCTGTTCAATGGCCACTTGAGTCTTTCAGTTGAGTGTACGTTATGTTGTATTGTCATCTAAGGAAGCAAAATAATTTCTTTATTGGACTGTAGTAAATTTTAGTTTTAACGGCGCCTATTCTGTATTATTCTCACGTATACGTATGCCTTTTTACATAATGTTTATAAGATGTACAGTCAAATTTTACGGTTTGAGTTTCTTACCTGTAACGTACTGGGCTAGCCGACATGGGGATGTAAAAGAGACCAGACACTCACTGGGGGATTATCGCGACTCTCACTGTAATTATGATTGCCTTTATGGATACCGTATCTTAGTAAAATGGAGTTTCTTGCGGGCTATGCGAGGAAAGCTAAAGCATTTACCCGCTTGTCATCAATACCTCGTTGTTAAGAGCCGTAAATCTTTCGCTCGAGTCTCACCGCATTTTTCCCTCATCGGTTCCTGAAGACCTCGTTGTTAAGAGCCGCCTAAATTTCTCATCTCAATTCATGGTCCGGGATGAGCCAACTCGTACCCACTCTTGTCTAATACGAATAGTCTCTGTGAATAAATACACATATTTTGTGTACGGTAAATTACATTTCTTTTAAAAATCTAAAATAAAATTTTTGCCATCGACACCTCCTTCCCTTGCTACGGGGCCAAAGAAATAAAACACCACTTTTTTACTTCAGTACCTAACCGACGGCCATCACTGGAGTAGCGATATATTTATTTATGTTGTTGCTTAGACCATAAAAAATCATTCCATAATTAAGGCTCGGCTTCACCCCTTTCGCAGAAACTCTTCGTTATCGTGTCATTTCAGTTTCAGAGGTTATTGAAAATGTTTGATTATAGAAAATTTACCATTTACTAGTTCTTTAATACCTTGTATCTAATTTGCACTGCGTTTTATTTCCTGCTCGCAAAAAGGCAGGAACTTATTGATAAAATATAAATATGTTCTCGACATTTTACAACTAGCAGATAACACACAATTAAAATTCAAAACAAAGATATTAAAGAACTCGTAAAATATATATTTTCTACACTCGTACATTGTCAGTACTTACTTTGAAACCGAAATTATGACACGAAAACGAAGAATTTCTCTAAAATAGGCGAAGCTGAGCCTTAACTCCATTTCTATACAAGCCTTTATTGATATGTGTTTGGACTTTAACTAGTCCAACATTGTAGTAACCAGTTGCAGGTCCCCACGGGATACAAAATTCTCCTGGACTGTTATTTTGCAGACCCTGACAACTGCTCCATTCGGCTCTTCTCCTGAACATGTCCTTTACTAAAGAAAGTCACCATTGTACCATCTCCCGGCATTATTTACGTTTGCAGTAGGTCCATTTTGTGTGTATAAATATTAGTTATATATATATATATATAATGGGTCCCGCTGAACTTTTGACAATAGGAGCTCCTTGCCGGGTGCGATTTTCAACATACTGCTAACACGAGTCCAACCTCATCTGACCTCGTGGGCGTTTGGGAACACTGGTACGCCACCGGACACAAGATGTGCCCTCGATGTCCCCAACTAAGGGAACCTCTAACGGGGACCGAAGCCTGCCCGTGCTCCTAGATGGAGAGGGCCAATGCCCCTACCCCCATATCAACCATTTCCATACAGTGGAATTTCTTGACATTGAAATTTCCTCTTTGGACCCCAACGGTCTGACCGTGAAGGAGTCGACTGGCCCTCCACCAGGCCGACACCGTCATGACTGCCCATGATTCAAGCCCAGCCTGGGATGCAAGCTTCCTCTTTCGGCAAGCAGGCAAGGGGAACGCCAAGGTGTTTCCCACGTTAGCTAACCCCAACTACGTGAACCACACAAGGCACCACAAGGAGCTGTGAGTTCCCTTGGGTCAACAGATAACTGATCCCTCCCAGTCCCGACACGTCCTCGACTAGAGGAGTCCTACGACCAACTTACGCTGGTCAAGTGAAAAACCACTAACAAACGCACGCCGGATGAGAGTCATAGTTACTCCCGCCTTGCTATGGGGTTAGGACGTACAACCCTTACTGGAATTATTATGACCATGGCATCCCAGTATGGGGTATTGTAGCTTAATTAAGTTGAGTTGAGTTGAGAGATTTAAGCTGCTCTTAACAAGGTATTGAAAGTTGATGGGGGGTGAAATGAGGTGAGAATGGAGCAGCGCCGGAATGCAAGGACGGGGGAAACGGGAAATCCCCTAGAAAACCCGCCAACCAGCGGCATCGTCCGGTACTGTTCCTACTTACGAAAATCCGGGAGTGGCCCGGCCGGGGATTGAACCCAGTTCGCCTTGGTGGGAGGCGAGCAGTCTAGTCGCTCTGCCACCGAGGCCCCTAACTTAATTAATGGGAATAAGTCCGCTACATCTGAGATTCATCCATTTTTGTCATAAGTTCCATTTTAACAGTTTTAACGATATTTTTCACACGCCAGAGCATAAATAATAACTTCCGAAGCTTCTTTAAATTATTTTCGCTTCACTGCCTTTGTCAGTTTCTAACTAGTAAATGCTGGGAAGAAATAAAATGTGGTTTCTTGCCGGTTTATAAATTATATAAAGCAATGCCCTATGCCCTGTCGGTCAGTAAAACATGATACAAAGTATATAATGCAATCTGTGACGAAATTTTAAAAATCCCAAAGGACTGAACATTGGAGGGTATGATTGTAATAAATTGCGATTCTTTCACGTTTATTTCGAGGTGAATAAAATTATAGCCAGTCAATGAAAACAGCGCCGCCGTGCCACCCCTAGCTATCGGTGTTAACACCGATGACAAGTGGTCCCAATCTGCCACGCTTCCAATCCACTATTGCACCAGCTGTACAAACCTATAGCTCTAACCATGAAAATACACTTGGCATAGGAAACAGGTAATCGTTACCAAAATAATACGTGAAAATGTTTTATCCAATGTCTTATGTAATGCTATCAATGCTGCCAAAATTCGTCTGCAATAAGAAAATTAGAATATTTTCCACTTGTTTTATTGTTTTCCTTTTTTTATATAGCAAGAAAAATTCTAGGCCACAAGGCCAATAAATCCCAATGTTTTCTATGTACTTTAAAATTACACAAAATGTATGAAAATAATAACAATATTGCAACTTTACTTCTAATAATACTGTAGATACAGAATGGCTGGTGTACACACATACCTTAATTTATTGACGAAGTTAAATACACATGAGCCTTGAGCGCACTCTACATGTCGAGTGTACATACATATTACCGCGTAGTGTTTTTGAACCATAAACTGGTCAATGTAGCGACACTCTGAACCTTACAAAGACACGGTAATTCTACCTGGGTCTATTTAAAAAGTCATGGAAGCATTTTCTAATTTAACAAATTTTCCAAATGAAGGTGTAATTATGCTTAGTCCGGTTCTCAAANAAAAGTCATGGAAGCATTTTCTAATTTAACAAATTTTCCAAATGAAGGTGTAATTATGCTTAGTCCGGTTCTCAAAGCCACGAAACAGTAAGTAAATTACAAGTTAAAATAACGAAATTGACAGCCATTAAAAATTCCGAGACAGCATGGCATCCTTCACCAAAAGTGAACATTTTAAAAATTCCGTCCTGAAGGACCCTAAATTGTTATGACAAAAACATTGACAATAATACTTGTATCTCAAGTTCCGGGAGTAGTTTTTTACTCCGAAAAACGGTGCTCCATGAGTATATACACAGTATATCAGGTAATTCGCGGATACGGACTGCACCACACGAATCTATGATCACAACTAAGTAGAAAATATTATTTGGTAAAAAAAAGCTTAAGGCCCTCAGTTTACTAGAAAAACAAGATTAAAGTAGATAAAATGACTTTATTTCACACTAAGTACAGCATACAGCATCAGCAAACAAAACGTGGAAACGTCATTACAGGTGTTCGAGGTTTGCCCTCCCCGTAGCAACGCACTTTTCCGCACGTTGGATGCATGCAGCATGCATGGAGCTCGGCCGCCAGATCCACCCATGGCCATTGCCATGTCCCAGTACTCACTCTTTGGCACTACTGATCTTGGCTCGTTCCCTTACCGTGTGCCTTACGACCGACACATTAGCTGCAGCATTGCCACATCACCCCACCTTTATCTTATTGGAATACCACATGTTNTGTGCCTTACGACCGACACATTAGCTGCAGCATTGCCACATCACCCCACCTTTATCTTATTGGAATACCACATGTTTGCTACAATGGTTTTTGGACCTTTAATGTGGTTTTTCTTGTAAACGAAGGTTCTTATGCATTTTTAACCAAAGAGTATTTAATACTTNTTTTTGGACCTTTAATGTGGTTTTTCTTGTAAACGAAGGTTCTTATGCATTTTTAACCAAAGAGTATTTAATACTTAGTTTTGTTTACAGATTCGTCTGAGGCAGTCCGCATGCGCGAATTACCTGACATTCTGTAGGCGAGGAAAATCTCCCTCCCAACACAAAGTTAGGATTTCTCATTATTTTTCAAAATGCATGCCAATAACAGCCCAGTTCACAAGTTCGCATGCGCGTGTCACCTTTAGAAATTAAAGTCTTTCTTACACTTTTACATGACGTCATGTTTCATTGTCCAATCCGTGTAGAAAATGTTTTCGAGAATCTGTAGTGTGTGGAGGCAGGCTGTGATGCTACTCGGCGACGATACGATGACTCATTAGATTGAGGCAAGTGAGCGAAATGCACATCACGGAATTTCTTGCTGCGTAGATACTCGGTTTTCAGCAACAGGTACGAATTAATTAAAAAAATTGTTCATATACAACGTCTAAAAATACGTGGTAGGTGGTCGATATGAATTTTATTTCATGCTGCGTAGCAAATGAGACGCAGGGAGTCTCAGCTGAAGACAGCAGCAATCTGCATGTTATTTCGGTGACAGTTTTCTTAGGTTTACAAAAGATTTAGACTTGTGAATTAGACTGCTCCAGATCATTGACTGTTAGTGAAGTTCTACTGGCTCGCCTGCAGGGAAATGAAAAATGACTGAATTTACAGTGACTGGAATTTCCTACTTAAGATTAGTTAGTTCATACAGTTTTGCGTACGCATTTTTTAAATGGAGTGTAAAATGCACTGAAATATTTTTTGAGCGTACTGCGTATTCGCTTGTACATGGCCGAACAAATATGTAGAGTGGATTTAATAATATATTTTGACCTCAGATTTTGTCGTCATAACAAGGATGTTTAGTCAGCTCAGGTGTGTATTTTGTTACACGAACAAAATCGATTTTGTTGCATTTCAGATTTGTTTTGGTCTTGTTAGACCAACTGCAGATTTGTTTGGCCACATATAAGCAAGTATTATGTTTGCTTAAATAAATATATCTGTCAGAGCGAAACTTAATGAAAAGAATGGGGCGGGGGATTATAATGTCTTGCAGGGAGGAGGAAAAACAGCCGATAAGTGACTTTATTCTGCTGTGATTGGTTACATTTGTATATACAGCCTACTTGACGTAACGGTTCATGCAAGAAACGTGTTTTAGCTGACTTGGCCTTCAGCATTGCACGACTTGAACGAGTTTCATTTCCTATTGGGATACGTTTGTTATCGCCTTCTCTTATGCAACGAAATGCAAAAATTTATATTCCTTGCACACTGAAAAATATCCTGTCAGGATAAGTGTGTTATCTCATATCCTTTATGCAACGAAATGTAAAACAATCTACATTCCTTGTGCTCTGAAAAATACAAAGAGTGGCTGTTAAATCGCGAGGTTAAGCATCTTTTCTTCCTAAAAAAAAAAACAAAACGAAAAGCTTACCTACCTTCAGAAAGTTTCTACTACTTAAGAAATGCATCAATTCTTCTCTTCGACTAGCCGAGTTCTTAGTTCTCTGCAGGTAGTAGACAGTTCGTAAAACTCCACTACCAAGCATATCAGGCGTTGCAATGGCGAGCCTTTTCGAATGTGAGTTCTAATGTTAGGCCCTAGCACCCTGGCCTTTTGTGTTCATTTTGCATCCCGTCCTCTTCGTAGTCAGATGACGAGGTAGTTAAAGTTTTAAAATAACTCACTTCAACAGCAAACATTCCGTCTAGATGCTACGTATATTATTCCTTCTACATATTCTTTTGTCTGCACTTCATGAAACCCCAGAGGAATAAGTTCAACAGGGTGAGGTCTGGGGATCTTGGAGGCCAGCGACTGACTCACCGTGGCCAATTCAGTTGTGGCCTGAGACAGCATTAAGGTGCGTGGGGATGCATTTTGACAGAACACCACCAGGAAGTGCAAATTTGTCGTATGAAAGTTGCTGGTCTCTCGTGCAGAATAACTTATTTTTCTTTGTACTTGCAGGGCGTTAGGCTGCATAAATAAACGTACTGTGAATTAGCATTTAGCAATAAACAAACCCATTCCTCCTGACAAAGCTGCATTTGTGTAATTTCAAAGCCATAACAATAACATGAAGCTAAACGTTGCTGGCCTTTAAAATTCACAAGAATCATTTCCGGCGATAAGTGTAATGAGCACATACCATCACATTGGATCACTGAACCCTATCCCAATTTGTGCTAAGGCGCTCGTCTGCCTGGAGCTATTTTCGCGTTTTAGGCACAGAAGCGATTAGGGCTACACTGCCGCACACATCAAATGTGCCATCGCCACTAAACGCAAGGCTCTGAACTGGCGTGCAGTGTTCTCGTCGTGCTGCGTGTACCTACAGGACTTAAAAAACGGCGACCCTATCATTTTATTGGTGGAAAGTGTGTAGAAAGGTACAGTACAGGCTCTTATCGTATTACTCGTGTCGGGGTAGTATGTTTTAAGATACGGCAGTATAAAAAAGCAGTTTTTAACCATGTTGGAGGGCTCCAAAATAATATTTATAGCATGTGTGATACAAGCACCATTCCGCCCTCGTCTGGAGAGTGAGTTAGTGAAGAGATTTGGGCGGCTCTTAACATCGAGGTCTTGAGAGCCATTGAGGGTGAAGCGAGGTGAGTATGGAGCAGCGCCGGAATGAAGGGGCGGGGAAACGTGAGATCCCAGAGAAGATCCGCCAACCAGCAGCATCGTCCTGCACGATTTACACATGCGAAAATCTGGGAGTGGCCCCGCCGGGAATCGAACCCGGTTTGCCTAGGTGGGAGGCGAGTAGTTTAACCAGTACACCACCGCGGCCCCTCGTCTGGAGAACATTTTCCGTTGTTAGGTAAACATGTTGGGTACACGCTTAATAGCTTCGTTAAAAAAAACTCATTTTGTAAACATTCTGCAACGCAATGCAAGTGTCGGATAGGCGACCACCTTAAGAAGCAATGTATTTAAACGATTTTCGTCACAATATGTTTTTACAAAGGGTTTATCGAAATATTTGGCGCGACAAGACATACGTAATAATTATGAACACCTTCTTACGTTGTTGCTGCCTTAATTATTCTCGGAGCACGGGTGATATTCCATCAGTGCCCCTATAATTATAAACGCAGTGACTATCCATCAATGTAAGAATGTGTTCGCAATTATTAGTTATGTCTTGAGCCAAAAATTTTGACAAAACTCTGAAAATCAAATTTTGACGAAAATTATGTAGATATAAGGCTTTCCTGCACCGTTCTCCTTAACATAATTTCATTTTCATTTTGTATATAATATATTTACATTTATGTGGAAAGTAGCTTGGGTGTGGTTACTAGACCTTAAGACGACACAAAAAGTCTCTCTGAACGTAATTTGCCTTGTGGTTACGACTCTTTATCATTTCGCGTTTTAATTCGGCAGTCTAAGTTTCATAAAAGTTTATATAGATTGCACATGTGTCACTGGACCTCCAGTCATCTGACACGCCCACCATGGCTGTAAATCAGTAGTAAACATTCGGCACTCATGTTGATTAATTACATTATGGTCAAGTCGAACAGGATGAGTTCTGATTCAAGCAACAGCCAATGAACAAATTGTTTGTGCTCGAGCATGTATATAGGGCTCTGAAGTCTAACATGATGTCTTTTTATAACGCGAAATGGTAAGTCGAAGATCTCTTTACATGGTAAATCGTTGCCACCTTACAAACATTCCAATGCTCTATATACTTGAATTGTGAAAACCACTACTTGATGCACTCCTGTTAACGTAGCTGCACCCCTACCTGTGTTCCAGCATTACTGAATCGCTCTACAAAAAGTTATCAAAATGTCCACGTGGGCTTGAATGCATGTCTGCACAAACCGCAGCACTGATTGCAGCGCTGAATTTGTTTTAGATAATAGTATGAGCATCGCTTGGCAGGGTGTACCAACTTCCAACTGATGACACAATCTGGTATGTGACGCGTATATAATTATAAGGCTCTGAACTTTTCGTGTTGTTTTGAGGTGTAACGCCCACATCCCAGTTATTTCCAACGTAAATGGTTACATCAGGTGCATGCACACCATGCACGCGCTATGCACAACTGTAATTAATTGTAATAGTTAAAAAATAATAAATAGCTATGGAGTAAAGTAACATGGCAGAGCTTGATTGGCGTCCTTTGTGGTTGCAGGGGTGCGTGATGAGTTTCTTTTTTATGCGTGTTTCGTGCTACGCTTAGTCGGGGTTTTGTTTATCTGTATTTTGATTCAACGCTACGGCGTTGTATGTCAATACTAGCGTCCAGGAAAATTTCGCCCAGTTTGAGCTGGCGGAACTGAGGTGGGAGAAGGTCACTATGTTTTATTTTTGTTTCGCTGACTTGTCGAATTAATTTGCAAAATGTTCTTAGTTCGCCATAATCATTTTACAAAATTTTCTGTTCTCTTAATTCTCTCTCACTTTTGCTTCAAAAGGACTTGCGTGAAGATTAAATTGAGTTTAATTATAAGGTCCATGCCGAATGCGGGATTAAAACCATTGGTCTATTGTGTTATCGTCACTCCTGAGCTGGACACTTATCTGCAGAAACGTTGCTTTGTTTTATTTGTATTAGCTTTCTGGCCGCTGCTTTCATTAACTTATATGCTTTCTTACATATTGTCTATTTTTGTTGATGTCTACGTGAGTAGCTGTTTTCGTTCATAGCTATACAGCAATTTTCGAAATTCCGTAAATTGCATGCATACAACTAGGGCGTGGTGGGGAAATATTTTTTTTAGCGCCTGTTAATAATAATAATACTGTACTTGTAATGTGTCTGGGTGCAGAACATTTTCGTGAAAAGAAAACACCACGAGATGTAGTTTAAAATCGCATTCTGACTGGTTGTGAGTGACCATGTTACACCTAGCGCATTTACGAGCCACATGGAAACAGTTAGTCGAGTCCATTACCTAAGTCGGAGTACCGCTATACTAATAAGGCAGTGATGTAAACTTGGCCTCGTCAGGTGCGCATTCCAACGAATTAATCTTGGCGCGGAAACAAGACCTTGCAATTGGAATAAAGAAGGAAAAAAGTGAGCTCGGCTCGTGATCAGGAAACTGAAGGACACGACGCAGGGCAGGCAGGCTGCAGGCAGCAAACCTTGTAAACGGGATCACGCGACGCTGGAGTTAAGTCACTCCTTCGGTGGGACGGTAAACATCTCACCCTCGTGCGCTCGAGGTTAGCGTTGGACTTGTGTAATTTACGGACATAGCTGTGTGTATGTCGCGGGCTTTCGCAGCGCGAGTGGAATGTGTTCGTGTGCGGGTAGCTCCTTGCCGCCGCAGAGGATTTGTTTACGTAGGAGTCGGCCCGACAGCCAGTATAGGTAAGTGTCGTAGAGGGTATAATGAGCATGCGAGCTGCGCAGTAGTCACTCTGCGTGCTCCAACTTTGGACTGCTTTTCTGCCGATAACACTGTCAAAATCAAATTTGTTACGATTTGAGGTTAGAACCGCAGACTAAAGACGAGGTAGACCGATTCTTCGTCTTCTGCGCATGTATCCAGAATTGATCTACCCCAAACCAACACGACTGTCAAAGTCACATGGTCAACTGTGATGAACGTGTTTGTTTATATCTTGATTTTCAAAAGGCAAGCACTCTTATGTGAGTAAAATACTTTCACTAATTTCAGTTTAATCAAACTGCATTACAAATTGGTTACAGGAAGTATACAAACATCTCAAAGCATTTGTTTACTAAATAGTGTTATAACCTCAAATCCTGTCCAAATCGTTTATTGATAGTCGTGTTGGCAGAAAAGAAGTTTGTTGATGCACGAAGACTGGTTTTGTGCAGCCAGTAAGACTACCCCATATTCACTCTACGGTTAGAACACAGTTTATGTAAGTAAGTTCTTAGATATGTTTGTATGCTTTCTCTAACCTAGTTTTAATGCGAATAGAATATATTCAAGTTAGTGAAAACACTTTATTCGTTTAAAAGAGGGGGTCTGGTAAAAATTCGAATGCAAACAAGTTTATCACTGTCGACAATGTAACTTTGACAGTTTCACTGGCGGCGGACGAGTTTATTTTGGGAACATTCGCAGAAGACGAAAATCGGTTTATTTCATCTTTAGTCTGTGTTAAGTATCTTTTTGAAGTCTGATGGCGATGGTATAGTGTGTAATTGGACTTTAACCGTTGCTTAAGTTGTCTACAAATAAAAACCAAAATAATTACTTAAAACACAGCCAAAGGATGGGAAAACACATAAAATGAGAACAATCACATATTGGTTGTATTCTCTATGTATATCTTGTCGCGTGGGAAAAATTAGCTTATGTAATTATTTGTGGTCCATGCTTTTGAAATTTTCCTTCAGACGGCCTTCGCCGTGTCGGTATGTGCTAACATTTCGCGGGAATGCCCCGACGGGCCGGGGGTCAGTGTTCTACCTCCGACAAAGTGTGCAGTTTTCGCCGGGCGATCGGCGACACGACATCGGTGTGCTGGACGCTAGCCACTTCCGGGTGCACCAACCGTGGTGTCGCTCGTCTCAGCCGTCGTATGCGCGGTTTATACTGTGCGGGCGACCACAGCAAAGCGACAGCAGTAGCCACACAATACCGACATCACAAAATGCACGAAGCAATTAATTAATTTCATTATGCTCTATCAAACCGCTAAAAGTAAAACAATGCCTGTGCTTCATTTTATAACTAAAAATATTTCAAACCAAGATGACGGCTATCTGTACCACTTAATAAACAATTAAAAATATTCCATAAAAAGAAAAAGTTAGTACTCCTATGCATTACTAATTTTTTTTCCTCACCTTTCCGTAGCACTGCATCAAATTATAATTTCAAGTAATATTATGGTGGACGTAACCAAATTGCCACACGTAATTTTTTTTAACAACTGCAAATTAAAAACAACACATTGAATTAAAAAAATTATAATTACCGAAAACAAAACTTTCGAACACAATTATTGAACCCATGTATTCCATCATAGGCCGGAACTCCGCCAAGTTCTGGAGGCTGGAGGACGGCGGCGTATGTCGAAATCTGGACTCACAAGTATTCGTCGCATCCGTCAGTCGCCCGTCCGTCTGGCGGTCATGTGATCTTCAACCAATCGCAGGGCAACGTTTTCTTTTATCCGTCAATACGTAAAATATTTCTCAAGTTTTAACTTTCGACGGACGGATGGATGGGACACCGCCTTCTGACGACATTCCGTAGACTCGAATACGCACTTTGAAATAAAATGCAAAGCTGTGGATCTGTATATAATGTATTCACGGTAACTTCAAGATTTTCTGAAGCCCTGCTAAAGATCTACTTTCAAGCCCATTTCGTANCACAAAGTAGTTTTTATTTTTAATTACACATTGTAATACCACCTTTTGGTTAGGTGATTCATACATTCACATTTGATTCTATATAACCCTACAATCCTAGGTTAGTGTAAAACCCAACAATCCTAGGTTAGTTTAAAAATGTAAAATAGTGATTCACCCATCGTGGGGATAGGTTCTGTTAGGTTAGGTGGGCACATGTTACGAAATTAGTCGGACGTTAATGCCCGTCGTATATTCGTGTTCTGCATCATTAGTGGAGTGGAAATATACCATTTTCCGGGAAATTATTGTTATTTTTTTTACAGAAAAGCCCCCTAAACATAATAATTACCCAAATAAAACGTTAAAAAGACACTTAGACAACGTTAGACAATGTTATCAAGTTATTAACAAATTTTCTTTATGTTCTTGTAAACACATTTCGTAGGCCAACATAATTGACCTTAGCACACACAACTTGCAAACGCAATGGTTAATACTACATATATTTTAGCATACCTTAGAACTGTGGATCTGAAGCGTTTCAACATTTCTGCCGCTCTTTCCGCGACGTTGCAGGATTTCATAGAGATGGGTCAACTCGACTTACTAACTTGAGTTAGCTCGAGTTGTGTTAGCTCGAGTTAACCTCGAGTTGGATTCTCCCCAACTCGAGTTTCGACTGGTGTTAAATGAACAAATCAAGCGAGCAAGCGAAAGAGTGAGAGCGCGCGTAATTCGTTCGTTCCGTTCGTTGTGCGCGTGCGCGCTTTATTTATACTCCCGCCATAGTGCAGATTTGAGGTTATGCTATCATTAGATTAGCGGTTATCAGTTGTTATTGTTCGTTAAACGAAGAAAACGACTTCGTTTTTCTTGTTGTTAGGAACTATATTTTAATAAATGCCTTGACCTAAAAGGAAATCTCTTTTTGGGACGTATTTGAATCGCCAGTGAGTGGACGTGTTAAGTGTAAACAGTGTTCAGATACATTCAAATATGTGGCAAATACGACGTTATAGAATAACATTAAAAAGAAGTATCCAGCGGTTGATCCGTTGCAGTCATCTACATTGGAGGTTGAGCGGCCTCCTCAAACAAGATTGAGGCAAATTCAAACACGCCTGACCGTGCCGAAGAAAATTACGCAAACATCTGGTGACAACGCTTTGATTAATATGATAGTTAAAGATTATCAACCTTTCCAAATAGTGGAGAACGATGGTTTCCAGCAGTATACAAAAGAATTGAATGCTGATTATGAACTTCCAACTAGAAAAAAATTAGTAGTAATGATAGATGAAAAGTTTAAGTTTGAGTCCGAATCTTTAAAGAAGCAATTGAAGTATGTTTGCTATTTAACTTTGACATCTGATATCTGGTCTTCAGATAGTAACAAAAGCTTCATAAGTGTGACATATATGAGATAACAAACATGAGCAGCATTCGAGACCTACCTCCTCCTAGTCCAACTATTCCCAGTACCAGTACTCCCATTGCTTTTGTTGCTAATACTATTGATTCGGGAAAAGACAAAATTTGGGGAGTTGTAGGTAGAAAAATCATAGAGAGCAGTACTGAGTCAACTCCATACACTTCGGCAGCTACGATGGTTAAACAATACATTGAATTACCATATCTTGACAGAAAATGCGATCCACTTCAGTTTTGGAATGAAAAGAAATGTTTATTACCGGTGTTATTAAAAATTTTGCATAAATATCTTTGTATACCGGCAACATCAGTTCCTTCAGAGCGCTTATTTTCAAAAGCCGGGATTTTGTGCAATGATAGAAGAAACCGTCTAGCACCTAAAAAAGTTGACCAAATTCTATTTCTCACTAGCATCCAATAATTGTTTGTCTTCTTCATTCTTCAACAAGTACTGACTGCACTTTTATTTATCTTTAGTTTTTATATTAAGTATAATTTTTATTTTAATGTAACTACCAAAATAATTTGTTATTTAGAATAGCAAAGTTATTTAAGAATATTTTGATTGTGATAATTAAACTATTAACAGCATAAATACTTGCATCATAAAGTTAGACTGATATTATTTTATGAAGACTGCTGTGTAACTAGTTTTTTTTGTTAAATATAATATAAGTACAAGTACTTACTATAATTAAGACTAAAACCAAAAATATATGAGTATATGATACATACTATAAATATCTTTTTTATTTCAATCCTACCTACTAAAAGTTTAGTAAGGATAATAATGTCCTAACACTGAGTTGGACGGAAAAACAAATAGGTATGAAAATACTAAAAAAGTAATTTGTCGTCATTTACTCAGCTTCGTCCTGCTAACTCGAGTTGTATAACTCGAGTTACTAGAATTTCATATCGAGTTAACTCGATTGGTGTTTTTCCCGAGTTGACACATCGCTAGGATTTCATTTCCCCTCACCTAATTAGGGAATACAACGATTCGGTGAGGTTAATGATGTCATGTTGGCATTGGTGACTTATCTTTTATTCACCTTGCTAGAACTCGTGACTGCACCCAAAAACTATCGCAACATATAACGTAAAATACAATGAATAATATTTTAAGCAAACCTCAAATAAATTTAAAAAATATTAAACACCTGAGAACGCACTACGAGTAATCTCTTATACAGGTATCAGAAACGAAAGAAATCGGCACAACGAGAAATAATAAAGAGAGGATATTAGTAAAAAAAAAATTAAACCAGAAAATGAATTATTATAGGTTAAACAAGATAATCGCACCATTTCTCTGGCACGTGTGTCGACCACATCTCGCCATCACCACACGGAACGAAGGTTTGTAAACAAATGGCCGCTCTACTTTCACCTTGAGCGTGATCTTGTGAGTATGCAAGAAACATTGAAATCAAAGTACGTTAGCATCACGTCATTAATAATTGGCATGATAATATACAAGTCTTTTCGAAACCCATTTGTAAGCGATAAATTAACAATTAGTACGTTAAAACTTTAGAACTATTTCCTCTCTTTGTGCTGGCAACCTAACGGCATAACTGTATCCGCGCTCGCCGTTTGTAATAATGTTATATGCATGTAGCTAACGGCTAGGGTGTTTTTTCAAAGGTTGATTTTCAAAAGTTTCTTCCAGTCGTGAATGGACTATAGATACAATTATTTAATCAGTGAGATGGTTTGTGTTTATCAGCATCGTAGACAAGGTAAATAATTTATACATCTCTGTTGTTTAAATGCACAACCAACAGTTTTCAGTAACGATCAGATGCTGTAGCTGCATAAATGGCAAGAAAAATAACTGGCAACTGTGCTAGTAGTGACATTTATAAAATTACGCTATATGCTNTGGCTAACGGCTAGGGTGATTTTTCAAAGGTTCTTTTCAAAAGTATCGAAGATACCGTGAATGGATTATACCTACATTATCATTGGTTATAATTTCAGGAATTTTAAATGTAAACAATAAATCAGTATAGATTATTATCACGTAAAAAATTATTTTCCCAGAATGTTTTTATCTTGTAAATGTATTTTAAACCAAAATATACCTCTAACTAAAGAAACATCACGATGTTATGTTGTCGCACCGAAATTTTGCCTTACGGAAGGATTGACGGACGACGGATTGTTGTGAATCGCTTTCAACCGACTGATGAAAACACATACGGATGACTGCCGGACGTTGGACTAAGATAGTTTAAGATTAGGCTACTCTGTGTTAAATATAATTTATGCTTCCTTCTGCGGTTTGTTGCGAAACGCACGGATTCACCAATCCAGGCACTCAATCGCTGTTTGGATTTTAATTGGAAAACCTGGTTTAAGAAGATGAGTTGCAAGAGAACATGACACTTGCTAAAACGTATCTGGTCTCGCTCCTGCGCAAGTTTTTGCGAATCATTATTTATCAGTTTTGTTTTGCGCCTGTTGAGATCATAATAATCGATTACTTTTATAGTCTAGTAATTAGTTGAACGAAGTTCAAAGCTGCTCTCTGTTTCAATTTGTGCAATTGTTTGTTATTTTAAGTCTGTATAATAAATTTGTTTTAAATTTTTGTAACAAATACGCGTATATTGTTTATTTTTTCTCGTTTTGGTGTGAAGGGGATAGCGGGATGAACTTTGATTAAATGGTTAAACAGTAGGCAACACTTAAAAAGTTCTGTATGGGACAAATAATTGCACGATCCCTGGCAGTACTCCTCGTGCATACTCGGAGGAAACGCTTCGTACGTTTTAAGCGAGTTGCGTCTTTTCTTTTAATTTTAGCCCCTAATTCTGAGATACGCTTCGGTATCGTTAGCTGACCTGTTTTATTTACTTTTATTTAGTACAGCGACAATATGAAAAGTGCGTGGAAAAAGTGTAAAATGTAATAATATGCAATTATACGTAAAATCATGTACATGTTCCATAATAACTTTTAAAATACGTGAAATAGATATAAATATTAATTATCATGCAAGTTCTGGTACTAGTCGTATGTTTACATGACGTTATTCTCTTGTTGTGTACCCAGATACTTAGTTTTTTTAAATGAAATTTGTAAATATAAAAATTTTAGCGGTTAAATGAGGCAGCTCCGTCCCAACTTTATAACAGAATTTGAGTGTTTTGGGCTTGAAAACTCGTAAATGGAGCTACTTTAGATACGACAACCTCAGCAACAGATAAACTTGCGATATCCTCCTCAAGATACCTATTTAAAATTTAGTGCAAAACAATGCTCCCAGAAAACAATATTGTGTTTTCTGGGAGTATTTTTTTGCACTAAACCGTATTTTCACCACTTGTCGTTTATATCTGTGGTGTGCAGAATTAAGATAATTCTTTCATTGCAACTTAATTGCCATCATCGATTCCTTGCTCGTCTAACGGTTCAAGTTACATCAGAAAGTCTGCTCGGCATAACGCAATGAGAAAGTGCTTCGAGATCAACACCTCACCTGTGTCTCTTGCACAATTTAGCAGGTCATTCTATAACTGCGTCGCGCAGGTGCTCGACTGTTGGTTTGCTCTTTTTTTTTTTACTTACCGGTAGTCGAGATGCAGCCCGCTCATAGATTGGGTTTTGGGGAAAAAAAAAAAATTGCGGGAAAGGGACCAAACTCAAGAGCCATCAGATACGGGATAGAAGATCTTTTTTGAAATTCTGTACTAAAAGCTTAGTAATAGCAACTATACGAAAGATTTACTGTACATTAAGAAATTTCTGTCTATTACGAGTTTTATTTTTACGTTTTTAAAATTGTTCTTTCAATTTTTTTTTACTATATATGTGTATATATACATATATACGTAAATATATTTTTCTACTTGTCTTCTGGATGACAAGTGCTGCGTAAAATGCAGGCCTATAATCTTTTCGGAAAACATGGAGTCGTTCCACCTTAGAAAAATAGATCAGTATCGTCCTGTGGTAGGTGTGTAACGCCATTTTGTGTAAACGTTAGTAAAGCTTGTGAACCATGCCCCCGACTGCACTCATAGGTAGACTCATTGCATTGCCCTTTCACGACGACAGTGGAAGAACACAGAGGCGATGTAGCAGTAACAAAAGTGACGACATACAAGGTCAGAATCTTGTACTTCTCTCGCACCTTGCTGTACATACAAGCTAGTTTTCATTTTTTTTTCTTTCGACCAACGCGAAATAAATTACAGTATTATAACGTGGGTGGATAACTTCATCAGTCACCTCCTCTCCTCTCCCTTCCGCTAACCGTGAAGTGCGTTCTCGGCACTTTCCAAGTCACAGCGTGTCGAGTGGAGACTTGCAAGTCACCATCACGATGCCCCCAGTTAAGGTACGGCCACATCATGTAGAATGCTTTGAAATATAGCGTTTCACTTGACTGTGCGACATGCAGAACTCATTCAAATGTAGTACACACTACCAGAATCGTTAGAAAAGTAAGATTTACATTGCATTTGAATGAAGTATGCACATATTTTGAAACATATTTCGCTTACATTTACTTAAGTAAATATTCGTAAAAACCAATTAATAAATAGTATTTTTGATCAAAAGTTAAGCGTATTTCTATTCTGGATGCTTCGGACAGCAAATTTTGCAAGAAAACCTACATCAAACAATACCGTCATAGTAATTACTCTGGTCGTATGTAATGTAAAATATAATGGTGTTTACAAATATTGTTAATAATTGATTTTATGGACATCTATTTCAGCCACGAAAGTTATCGTTTTTACAACTGAAACGAATGTACAAAATCGGTTATTAAAAATCTGTTAAAACTAGTACCTCTTTATATTTATATATTACATACAATCATAATAATTATTATTATCATCCTGTTTGACAGAGGTTTTTTTCCTACATGCTTTATTGAACTTTTGACCAGTAAGATACATGGTGCCATTAAAAAAAATTGATGTTAATACTCGTATCTCACTAATAAATAAAATAATGCTATAAGGCTGACTCTCCAGCATTATTATTTCCCCCTTCCAGTAATGCAACCTTTGTGGGAAACACTTTCATTTGGAGCACCAGTACGAAGTTATTGTGGGTGGTCAAGATAAATAGAACATTCAGTGTATACATATATGCACACACGTGTGTGTGTGTGTATATGCGGTATTTTTAAAATACATGTTGAATTCAAACCATGGCATCTATGAGCTAATATAAACAATAAATCCTTGTAGCAAAATGTTCGGGAAATTTATCTAGTATTTTTAAATTTAAATTGAAGTTAGGAAAACAGCGCCGCTGTCCGCAGTTTCATGTACCTGCGTGCACAACAAGTTGCATATGAAGATAAACCAAACTGGCGCGCCATGCGAAGAGCGCCTGCACATAGGACACCATAAAATGGAGGAACGTGGGTCCCGTTAGTTGGTGCTTGTTAGTACACATGTGTCAGTGAACAATGGAAGATTAGCAATTGGGTCGTAAAGGCTGCCAGAAGTGATTGCATTTTATTTCCAACAAAACAAAAACAGCAGTAATGACGATGTAGGGACTTCACATATTTTCATTGCGGTCGCCGCTAGACGCGCCAGTTCCATTCGCCTTCGTGATATGCAACTTACTGTCTACGCCAATACATGAAGTTGCGGACTCCCGGCGCTGTATTGCTAAATACAATTTAAATTAAAAAATACTAGATGAATTTTCCGAATAATTTGCTGCTAGGATTTGTTTATAATAGCTCATAAATGCTGTGGTATGAATTTTGACATGCAGTTAAAAACACCTATTGTATGTATATGTATATACATTGAGTGGCCAAATTATTATGACCACCCCTTCAATAGAATGTTGGACCACCTTTTGCCCTTAATACTGCATGGATTCGTCTTGGCATGGACTCTATGAGATGCTGATAGGTGGTATGATGAATTTGAGACCATATCCGATGAACTGTACTTTCCAATTCCTTAAGATTTGATGGTACTGGATTCAGCTGCCTGTTGCCCCGATCGATCTCATCCCACAGATTCGCAATTGGATTGAGATCTGGTGATTGTGCACACCAACTAAGTAAGGTAAAGTCTCTATCATGCTCTTCGAACTATCTGCGGACAATGCCAGCTTTATGACAGGGAGCATTGTCCTGCTGGGNGCTTTATGACAGGGAGCATTGTCCTGCTGGGAGTATCCATCCCCGGCAGGGTACACCATTAACATAACAGGATGTGCTTGATCTGCGATAACACTTAAATACCCTTGGGCATTCAAACGTTGTTCCACAGGAATCAAAGGACTCATACAATGCCAAGAAAACATCCCCCAAACCATAATATTGCCTCCACCAGCTTGAAGTGTTGTGGCAATGCAGTTGGGGTCTATGCTTTCGTGCTATTTTCTCCATATTTGCATCCTGCCATCTGCATGGTGTCATTGAAAACGCGATTCATCGGACCACATGACCCTTTTCCAGTCATCTACTGTCCAATCCTTGTGCTCCTTGAACTGGAGACGTCTGCTCTTGTTGAAGGCTGACAGTAGAGACTTTCGAACAGCTCGTCGGCTTCCGTAGCCTATACGGTGTAATGTGCAGCGAACAGTTAGTTCAGAGACCTTCGCAGTTGCTCATTGATTAAGATTCCTCACAATTTGACGTACTGTTGCTCTTCTGTTGGACTGGACAAATCTGGCAAGTCTCCTTTCAGATCGAGCATTCAGTAGCCTGTGACGACCACAAGTCTGACGTTGAGACCTGGTTTTCTTCTTGGTAGTCCACTCTCTGTAAACATTAATAACTGCTGCTCTCGAACACTTCACAAGTGCAGCCGTATTTCTGATACTGGTTCCGACGCTTCGAGCGCCTACAATCATTCCGCGTTCAAAAGCAGTTAAATCACGTTTTTTGCCCATTTCTTCGCAAGTACCACAGTGCAATTGATGCTAAACTTGTCTTGCATTCCTTTTTTATAGCTATCTCGCTCTCTAGCGGCAACAACGTCAAGTTATGGCCGATTTGCGTACAAGTTTCAAGTGGTCATAATAATTTGGCCTCTCATTGTATGTATGCATGCATGTATTTACGTATGTATAGTATGTATATATATATATATATATGTGTGTGTGTGTGTGTGTGTGTGTGTGTGTGGAGAGAGTATAAATAAAGGCAGTGGCATGTGGTGAAACTTTTGTGTGGGTAATCTGCAAGAGAGGGTCGTTACATAACAATACACACATACGTGCGCGGACAAAGTTATATATTTTCATATATAAAAAAAATGTAACTGTGCAGATAAGAAGATAACATAATACAAGACACTAAAAATATATATTAACCCAGGGGCGCAATATCCGTCATATAATATGCAACAATAAATTTATCATTTGTCCATAAATACTATCCAAACAAGACAAGACATGTATAACACTTGTACAGTTAAATTTTACGAATACTACTGATATGAAAAATTGTCGATTTATTATAGACTACACATGAAGCAAACATGACCCACAACATGGATATTGAATTTAATTAATAGTTTATCTAACTGCAAATCAACAACACTTACTTATAGGTAGGCTCGATTCTTCTCTCTTTCTTTGAAAACTCATTTATTACACAGTCATAAAAGTTTTGTTCACTCTGCATGTCACACAGCAAATCTTTTTCAATGGACAATAACGCCAATTTTGAAAGTCTTTCTTGTTGTTGTGTGCTGCGGCTGTACGTCTTTATTCTCTTCAGTGCTGAAAAACTTCTTTCTGTGGAAGCACTAGTGGCGGGAATAGTTAGTGTCAGTTTGCACAGCTTAACCACTTCTGAGTAGGTATGCTATATCTAAGCTGTTAGAAAGGACAAAACTAGACAAATCAAATCCAAACAAAACACTACAAAACAAAATAAAATAAAATATTATATTATATAAAGACACATAACAATACAAGACAGACAGGACAGACAAAACAACAAACACAAAAACAAGCATAGTATTCAAAACAAAATAAAATAAGACGGGTTATAATTTGTTGTGTTGGCACAGAAACAAAATAGAACAAGACAAGACAAAGCAAACAAAAACAAACAACGACAAACAAAGCAAAACAAATCAAATAAAAAAAACAATAATATATAGAGGTTACATTTTGATAATTTATGAAATAGAACTACCTAGATACAATAAAGCTTTTCGGTGTCACATTTAAACTATTTCTTGTGTCTTCAGCCAGTTCGTGTACACTATATTTGTCCATGTGGTATTCGCGAAGTCTTTCCGGACACTTAGAGTTGCACAAACTACAGAATCCGGAACACCTGCCGAACGGCAGCTTGTAAACAATAGGGTTTATTTCAGAAAGCGAGTCATAGTATTACCTAGTTCTTTGCTAAAACATTCATGAGTAATAAGGCTTGTGTACTTACAGAGAAAGAAAGCGGTACTTGGTGGCACTTTCTTGTAGGCCTCAGTGTAAGTTTTGCGCAAAAGTCTACGCATGATCTAACATAACCGTGACTGGTTTTAACAGTAAGGTCCGTACAACTACCTGTGGCTAGAGCCTCCACGTGTACATACACGTTGCCACAAATCAGGTTATAAAACACCACAATCACGTCCGTACTTGTTGCCTACTTTCGCACGACTGACACGTCGCATTTCGTTCCGCGTCATCGGCTGGCTTCGACGCCGTTCAGGTTCACTTCGTTGCGTGCTGATTATGCTTGCATTATCGTTTGGTGTTTTTTAATGCAGTTTAAGTTAATTAGCAACACTTTGGTTTTTTTTTTTTCGTCGTACTAAATGTGTGTTTTTCCCTTGTGTGCGACAGTAATATATGGAACTACTTTTCGTACATTACTGCCAACTTTACTGGGAGTGTGTCAGTAAGTTTTTACGTTAAAACGTGTGTAGTTGAGGGCAGTGTTATTTCTCAAAAGTTGATTTCGAAAGTGCTCATTGAACCGCGATACAGCGTGCTACCATATCGCTAAGGGGTTGCGTCTTGTGGCGAAATATCAGGTTACGAAGGTGGTGAGATTAGATAATCTGAGTTATCGCACTTGAAGACTGAGAGAACTTACCTTGCCGACAGTGACTGTGTCAGCTCAAGGGCGGGGACTTAACTCTNGGGGGGGGGGGGGACTTTCATTTCAACTGCGATACACTGACGGAACACATTTATATTATGTCCGTATGTGCATTTTGTTTGGTTGTCTTCGAAGTGTGTTCTATAGCGTAGAAGAGAGAAGCCTAAGCCTACTTGATGCCGAGTCACGGGTTAAAATTGTCATTTTTTCGCGATTAAAAATATTAATTAATTGTGACTATTTTAAGATTTTATATGATTAAGCGTAGCCAAGTCACTTTTCCGGAGGAGCCTTGCTTAGTCAGTGTAGCCTGACTGGTTAGCTGTTTAGTAATATTAACGTCTAAACATTTAATTATAATTTTAGGGTAAAGTTTTTTCCTGTGACGGAAAGTAGTAAAAACATCTTCTATTCTTACACGAATAGCCTCGGCTGAAAAAACTGGAACAGTATACTGTTGCCTACGTCAGTATGATGATAACGCAGATGAATTCTCATATTCGTCACCCTGCCCTTGTTGCGGTTAGCCTATGTGCGTGGCTCTTTTATGGGTGTAGGAAAATTCGTATCGAGGCCCTCGGTTTGCCTGAGTAGCATAGTGCCACACATTTAACACCCACGGGACTATGGTCTTTGCTTTTGTTGTAGATCAACGAGTTCGAATTTTGGGTAAGTTGGTGTTTACAGCTTTAAGCACATGTTACGGTTAGTTTAACTTATAATCCGGCTCGCACCCAAAAATCCAAGGGACGTAAAAGCGGATAGCTAATAATGACGATTAATTTTTTATGTCTGTTTCTTCGGTCGATTTCCCGCTTTGCAAACCATCGCTGAAACAGGACCAACGGAGTGAAAGACATCTGGCGTAATGTGGCATCATCTGCTATAGCCTTAATAATGACGAGACTGAGGGCAGCGGAGAAAACATAATCACCCGGGGGAAAAAAAATCGCCGACTAACCTTGTAAAAATTCGGTCGTAAAACCTAGGGAGTGGCTTAGGAAAACCCAGTACGTCACAAGTTTTAGAATGGAGCGGACACCTCTTAGCAAATGGCGGATCTCATCGCGCGTAATATAACTCGTAAATAAATCCAGTGCACGGGGGAATAAATGCGACTGGTTCAGCAAATATAAATTGCGTAGAAAATTCAGAATTATAGGAAGCGGTTTCATATTTATGATTGTAATTGTTTAAGAATTTTTTTCCCCCTGCTTTGTGTTTAATGATGTAATCATGTTGAAGGTGAATGGCGTTCCGGTTGTTAGCAGCTGGCCAAGATTTACCTACCGCTGAGACAAAAGTTCAATGTCGCTCGTAATTGCGACCTTCTAATGTCGAGTAGCTGAGATACCGCGCGACAGTGCTGACTTGTCAAGGGCTGAGCCACAATCACCGATTGGAGCCAGGTTTATAATGCCAGTTATTACCTCACCATTTCTATTCACGTGTCGACACAATTCCCAGACCAAATGAGACTGTCTGACTTTCGGACGAACTTTTTTTTCTTGGGCGACACGAACTACCCTGTTGCACTTCTCGGAATTTCATTAGTAATAATCATTGATGCTGGTCTATCGTGGTGGCCGAATAAGTATGTTTCATGCCAGTTCGGGTGGGAGAGGAGTCGGTCTTTATGAACGACCTAACAAAATAAAAAAGTTTTCCATTTGGAGGTTACACTGTAAAAAATTAAATGTAAATTTACACATACAAAATTTTGGTAATTTTACATTTTGTATGTTTAATTTGTAAAAACAACTACAATACATGTAATTTTACACAAATGTTCTTAATAATCCAGAGAGTACTACAAGTCTTTGGTGAAAATACGTGAATGTATGGCTTAATAAACACAATGCTGGTTTTAATTTACATATTTTTAAGTAAGTGTAAAAATACGCTCACTCCCTTTATTAAAACCTTAAGTTGTGTATTTTTACTGCTATATGATCGTTGTATGAACACTCAATGTTAGTGTTATTTTACAACGACAGTGTGTGTGTGTAAACTTGCATTACATTCTGGAGTATCTGTGAACGTGTATTTATACATACAGATGTTCGGTAATTTTACATTTTTATGTTGCTACCCACATTTTGGGAAAAACATTTATACAACTATGTTAAACTATTAAGTTACAAAATAGAGTAAAATAACGTGAAAATTATTGTAAAAGTACACAACAAAGCATGCGAATTAACATAACGCACTTGTAAATGAACATTTGCTGACAGTAAAATTTCTTAGTAAAAAATTGAAAAAAGTACACAAAATATGAAATTACTGTGAATCTGCGATTTTACTTTTTTTGTAAGTGAAAAAATACACGTACACAGTTGTGAAATCTATAATTGCGATAACTGTGCAAATTTACTTGCCTTGTAGAGAAAATGCACGAATGTTGCAGTTTGTTTTCTGCTACATAGTAAGGTAATTTTACGCCATTCTATGTAAAACAAGTTGTACAAGGTACACGTTATTTTAACTAGGAAAATTTTACTTGGATGTAAAGTAAAAATCATTTATATGTGTAGGGGTAGAATCACACCGACATTAGTGGAGACACTGCTGCCACATACATATAGTGTAAAATAACATAATTTTTATTACAGTGTATGTTTTCTGGTACACCTACAGTATTGATTTTTTTTGTGCGCATTTAAGATTCGTTTACGGGTCTTACGGTGTAGTTGCCCATGAAACACGGCATAAGAACTGACAACAGCAGGTTCTATAAAATTACAATAATTTAGAAGAAAAATTATACACGTGTAAAGAAAATGTAAATCCACTGTGTTGCGGTCACATGAACGCAACATTTAACTTTGTGAAGAGGGTTTGGTAAGTTACCAGCACTGAGGAATCACTGATGAGTTTTTTTTTTTTCAAATTGGTGCGTGTGTACGTGGTTTTTGAAGGTAATGACACGACTCTCTAAGACTGTGTTCAAGGCGTTCCAAAGACGGTATATCTATCAACAGTAAATGAGTTGGAGAATAAATTAGTCTTGTGTGGGGTTATATGAAGTTTGCGTCCTGCGCGAGAATAGAGTCCTAGGTTATCATAGCAAGACAAGAAATGAATACATGAGTCAAGGTATTGATGTTAATTGGTTCGCCGAGTTTCGAACATTAAAAGTTTGCTCAAATTACGCCTACCATCTGATCTTAACTAGTAGTTGTTTTGTACTAGACGTGGCGTTACATGCTTTCAACTTTTTAAATAATAAGTAAAATTTACAGACAAATTTTGTATTGTCTGTAGCTTCCTGGATAGGTTGGCTGTCATGTCTATTTATAGATGGTCTAAGCGTCTAAAATTTTAGCCACAGATGATTCTGAAGGTCAGTTTAATCACATTTCTTTCGAAATGCTTCGTCTCCGAAATGAGTAATTGTAAGAGAAGGCCCTGAGTCGTACTTAAAAATGAAAATTTGGAGCCCTAGAAATAATGGCAAGTGAAGATATTTCTTGCTTATGGAGACATAAAAAAAGTGGACAAGATGCCTTACGGTATTTTTTCCTTGTTGTCTTAATTTTCATTGAACAGCAATCAAAATGTTCAGAGTTTGTACACGCATACGCTGACTGATTTCAATACGGAAAAATAAATTGATGACTTGTGATCTAACTGATTTCTAAAAAGGCGACATACAACTTCGAAGTAACTTAACATCCTATATTACGTATTTATTCACGTATACAGACATACATTCATGAGACTAGCATCGATGAAACGCAAACATTAATTTAAGCATCTTGTAAACATGGTTGCTAGACTCGAGTATAGCAAGGCAGGTAAGTAATATCTAGTACAGATTCAGAGGCTGTGAGACTAACTTACAGTTAATCATTAGCTTTATAAGAATAACACGTCGAAAAACATCACAACAGCGGCGACAAGGTACTGCTGATGTAAATTACGGTGGAACTTTTTTTAATTATATAGGTCTACCAGAGGGGGCGAAACAGTTTCTTAGTTTACATTTAATTAGTTTAATACCCACACTGGTGGCCTTCATGACCAAGGTTACTAAAACTTTTCCTTCAGGCCACCGAGTTTCTCTTGGTTTTTGGAATCTCGAGTAAGGCACGGATGTGTGTGCCGGTTTTTAAAATCAAGTTTTTTTTTTGTAAAATTTAACAAATTCTTCATTTTTCTTACGAATAAACATAAAATGTAACATTATTAAGCAAAAAAAATAAATAAAAAAATTAAGGAACCACCGGGAGTATCTTAAATGGAACCACGTCAACTAGCGTGTAATTTTGAATAAGTGTAACAAACTTTCCCATGCGAGAATAAATTGACATCTGGCAGGTGCATGCAGTATAAGTCTGTCGCTCTCTTTCTGGTTTATTAGATATGCGAGTTATGTGCTTGGGCAGATTCTCCCTTTTATCTTAATTATATTAAAGGTTAGAGCATTATAAGCGAACAAACTATACCCCAACATTGAAAGGCAAGCTGCTGTAAAATACGTATAATAAAAAAAATCAGTATTTTGTTTATTTAGAGTTATGACAAGTTTTTCAGACGGATGAATACTTTTTATTCATGACTGTTTCAAATGAAAAACGAGTACTTGTGAGTACAGAAAACATATCTGGATACGGTCTCTATTTCCATAGCATATATGAAATTGTCACGTTGGAAGATGAATACGTAGAGTGGAGTAATTATATCAGCCGCTATTTATACAGTTATCGTACGATTTCCCTTCAAAAAATGTTTTGCGGTACACCTCTCCGTTTTTAAACAGTTCTGCCTGAATATAACCAGTTAGGCCACATAATTTCAACTGCTCATGCTCACTGAACTACAGAAAAAAAAAATGGAGCTAAAATATTTTTTTTAACAATACAGACTTTTTTTTGTATTTGCATATACATTTTTGTAAATTTGTTAATTTCATACGTTTGAATGAGCAGCAGCGGTTAGAACTGTACATTGCCGGCGTTAACAGTCCCTACGGTTGTTCAGAATATGTTGCTTGTGTCATCTTAATGTCGAAGTAAGTTTGGTGCTAATAAAGGTTGGTTCATTTATCTCGATAATTTCACTCATCGGGCGAGTCACCTAAGGCTTGTTGCGACGGAGATAAGTCCATCCTGACGTAGTTTCAAAGGAATGTGTTACCCAAGAAAAATTCACGCATTTATTTTTGTGCCTACGCAGGCCAAGATTCAAGATACAAAATCAATATCAAATAGCTGTATCAAAAATGAGTTTATTGTGTAAATTACTATATTTTAATCGTAGCGTTACATTTTTTAAACATAATTTTCTTCCTTTGTAATTATTGGCCAGGTCTGCTGTCAGGCTGCCTATAAAAAACTCTGTCTGGACTATCGCGCGCGCGCGGGTGTGTGTGTATTTTTTTGGTCAACAGGGAGTTCATAACCAGGTCATCCGTTCCATGAAATCCTTAACGCCAGTGCTCGTTGCGCTTGACGTCCCAAGTACTCTCGACTTTGCTAGGTGGCTTGCTCTATGCCCAGCTCGGATCCCATCCTTTTTCCTCCCCTGTCCTGAAATTCCTGATTTCCCCTCTTTCTGTACGTCACCATTTTTTTTCTACGCCCGATCGTCGCCTGCAGGAGTGTCTGAGGACCAGCATCATGTTTTAAAATTGTAATTTAGCCGTCCGTAGGACGTTGGCACTTATGAGGAACTTTTTAATTTACTTCGTTGCCTGAGAAGCCGATACGGTTGAGCAACATGAAACGGTGAGTCGTGGTCGCAGGCATTCTCTTAGTTGGGTCAATCTGAATGTTTTAGTATTGTACGGCGTTCGTTGTTTGTGTTTGTCTTGGACATGCAGTGAGTTGGTGTTTTTTTTTCTAAATTGTGGTTTCGGTCGCCAGCCCAAATTTGGTTTCGGGTTAATCTAAAACTCTAGCTTTGCTGTGTGTTCTAGTTTTTTAACGAATCGTATTTAGTGTTTGTTGCCCAAGAATTTTACCAGTTTTTTCAATATGCTTTGCGTCCACGACCTACGCGTTGGGCGTAATTAATTATTTCATTGTTAATGTATTAGTTATTTTTCTATTATAATCGCTAGAGCCTTGATGGGGTCATTTGACTGCCTCCACCGATAATTTCAATTTTATGTAATTTTATTAAATTTTTTAATGTGTTTGTTTTACGAAAGGAGGCTTTACTGGACTTTTTAGGTTGCCCTCCTTTTTCTAATTGCTCAAAGTTAATACTCTAGTCAATGTATTTCGTATTTTGCAAATTTTAAGGTTTTAAATTTATTGTATTCAAGTATAATTGCTGATCACGTTTTAATTATCATCAATTCGTCTGATCATTTTTATGAATTATCTCTTACGTTTGTAATTTCTTTGTCAAACATTTATTATTGTAAAATTTTGGATTTTGAAAATGTGTGAGAATGTCAGCTATAATGAATTGTGAGAGTTTGAAATACCTGTATTTGGTACTACCAGTAATTGTAAACATATTCTATCTAAATACAAGGTTTAATAATTGTTGTTAGTTTTAAATTATTTGTGTAATGGCACAAGTTCTGTATAACTTATAATGAAGCCATTTGGCACCTGCGGGTACATTTCAGAGACATAGTGTCGTAAATAAAATAATGCCATACGTCTGGAAGAAGTTAATAATATTTTCCGATATGGGGCTCGTATTTTACTGTTTTGCGCTTGCAGTGGCGTGCATAGAAAATGACTTCCTTGCAGTGTAGAGGTTGCTGCGTGTAGTATGCAGCGACGGATACCTTGGCGCTCAGGTTTCAACACAACTATTTCCCACATGTTCGCCTTGCATGATATTTCATCCACCTGCAGCACGACTCCCACCTACCCTCCCTCCGTTTTTATCGTCCTGTTTGAGATAAAACTGCAATCCCGTTCCCCCATTTAGCACACTATTTGCGCTGTTGACTCACTGCGTGTCCTACCACCATGTCCAAGGAATTCGAATATGGAACACGAATCCTTACCAGAGATACATCAAGTTGAGGTTCTTCGGTCTTACAACTTCAGCATTACATTTTTTTTTTTGCGTATTTAAACAGAATATTTACTACATATACATCGCTTTTCTGTATGTATTATTGTTATACATTACATATATATTAAATACTTTACATATTGTCTTTTGAACACCAGGAAAATGCAGCAACAGTAAAACAAAGGTATGTTTTGAAATTACGAAGTGTAGTAGTGATGGCTTGTGCTAACATTGAACAGTTTCGAGGTATGCTGGTAAGCAACTAGAATGTTGTAATTGCCGCAGAAGCAGCTTTGTACAAATGGTTCGGACGAAAAACTTTTTTTTTTGTCTACAGGAAACATCGAAAAACAGTTCCATTTTTTTTTTTTTTTCCGTTACGGACTTTGATACCACGTATTCACGGCACATGTCTGTAAAAATTGCGTTGATGCACGGGNGCTGTTGACTCACTGCGTGTCCTACCACCATGTCCAAGGAATTCGAATATGGAACACGAATCCTTACCAGAGATACCTCAATCTGAGGTTCTTCGGTCTTACAACTCTAGCATTACATTTTTTTTTTTGCGTATTTAAACAGAATATTTACTACATATACATCGCTTTTCTGTATGTATTATTGTTATACATTACATATATATTAAATACTTTACATATTGTCTTTTGAATACCAGGAAAATGCAGCAACAGTAAAACAAAGGTATGGTTTGAAATTACGAAGTGTAGTAGTGATGGCTTGTGCTAACATTGAACAGTTTCGAGGTATGCTGGTAAGCAACTAGAATGTTGTAATTGCCGCAGAAGCAGCTTTGTACAAATGGTTCGGACGAAAAACATTTTTTTTGTCTACAGGAAACATCGAAAAACAGTTACATTTTTTTTTTCCGTTACGGACTTTGATACCACGTATTCACGGCACATGTCTGTAAAAATTGCGTTGATGCACGGGNTTTTTTTTTTTCCGTTACGGACTTTGATACCACGTATTCACGGCACATGTCTGTAAAAATTGCGTTGATGCACGGGTATTTTTTATCGGTGTTCGTCGGTTATTTTGAAGGTCGGTCTACGGCGTGTTCAATATTTCTCCTTAGTTGCTCTTTGCCCTTACCGGTGCGTGACTCCGCCCAGTTGCTAACTAGTGTGTTATGTTTATCGATATTTCTGGGATAGTTTGGTTGCGGTTCTGGTTGTCACACTGACGACTCGCTGCGTGTCTGAGGCGATGCGACGAGGGGTCGGAAAGACATATGGTCCCGGCATAAGAACTTTGCCATTCGAATTCTTAGATGGAATGCGGTGTAGAGTGCGCATGCCAGCTGCACAGTAATCATACGTTGTGTTCCAACATTGGACTTCTTTTCTGCGAGTAGAACTATCAAATCAGCGTGTATACTTTTACACGCCCTGTAACCTAGTTTCAGTGCATCTAGAATTTACTCAAGTTAGTCGAAAATATGTACGTTTTCGTATAGAAGGACGGGTTTGTTGAAATACCAAAAGTAAACGTTCATCACCGTGGGCCATGCATCGGCGATGGATAAGTCAGTATTCGGGACATGCGCAGAATACGAAACTCGGCCTACTGCATCTTAAGTATGTTCGAATTTCAGTGACGAATCGTGCTATCCATTTAGTGTCCGATTTCCGCGAATTAGTTGGTTGGAGCGAAAGGCATTGAGCTCGTATCCTGGGTAAAGAACTCAATGTATTTTCTTCAATGGTTTTTAGCGCCCCCGCATTGTACTGGAAGACTACAAGGGGCGACTTAGCGTTCTAAACATACGCATAATAAGGCATACCCATGGCTCACCCTGATCACAACTCAGAGCCTGGTGGTTATAAGACCTCCTAGCGACCTGGGCCGGATGTGACGGCCATGACTGTACGCGCCATTTACATTTGCAAGTTTAGGTTTAATATAGACCCTAAGGCATTCTCCTTTAACCTACTAACATAACGCAGGAGCTTTAAAAAGCAACGATTAAAAATATATCCAGTAAGATTAGTTTCTCGAAAATAAATGAGATCATGAAACCTGCGAGGAAGATACGTATTGAATTAGGGAAAATGAAGATAAGGGTGCTTCCCTAACTTGTATCAGCGAGTGATCAGCATGCCAGTGAACTACGTACTTAAAACTTGAATACGCTTGAAAGTCTCATTTCCTCACTATACTTCGAAAACAATGCACGAGAGCTGTATTAAGATAAAATCTGGGACGGAGAGAACATTATTAAAGCATTCAAATTTGACGTTGTTGTAAGTTCTGTAATTCTGATTAAATATTGCCCTACTACTCCCACTCCATCACCTCCATTGATCTCACTGATAACTTGCAGTTTTGTAAATGGCATTCAATCTGAAGTTTATTGAAATAATACACTGACGTAAATGTTGCCGTGTTCGACACATTATCTCCACTTCGTGCTTGCAGCGCGGCGAGCGAATGTTATGTGCCGTAAGCGTGTATGGGACAACAGGTTATCGTGAAAAAGTATGTTCGAGGTAGGAGCCGTTCTGACAAACACGCATTGAATGGTATATACTCTAATATCGAATTTGCTAAAATGTTCTGTTTTTCTTTTTTACTTTAATCACTTGAACTGGATCGTTCTCTAAATGTTTCATGGCTGGGGACTTTAAACATTCGCGAGCTCTGTGACCCGTATGCTAAAGGCCGTTCACGACTGATCACTTTTCAAAGCTCTGCTTAAGATATATTTTTCTCATTTGTTTCCTCCCGCCATGCATANGCCGTTCACGACTGATCACTTTTCAAAGCTCTGCTTAAGATATATTTTTCTCATTTGTTTCCTCCCGCCATGCATAAGCTGTACATTGCCGTGAGCCTGGTGACTATAGTCCAGTCACGAATACTTTAAACTTTTCTGAAGCTCTTCTAAAGTTATACTTTCGGAATATTCTTCCGCTTCATGCAAGCCAAGCTTAACCGAGTCTACAAAATTACACTAAAGGACAACGCACCGCATTCGTGCGCACTCAGTTGCATAATATTTTACATGATAACTTTTCTTACTAGGCATTGCCGACACTCCTATTCTCTCCCCGTTTTTATTCAAATAAATTATAAATTAAATATTATAATTTATAGATTAAATGAATGTAAAAATTCGGTTTAACATAAAATAAGGTAATATTATGTTAACAGAATCATAATATGCTTGTGGTACATGGCATATTTAAGAAACAACCAAAGACGTCAAACATGGGGCGATTTTTCAAATGTTCTGTTCAAAAACTGTGAAGAAACCGTGAATAGAGTAAAATCGCGAGTAGAATAATTTGGGGAACTTTGAGGCAAGTGCACGAGGCACAGGTGCCAGGCGCCGTTCATGTTCTGTCATTCCGGTCGGTCGTCGGCCATAATGGATGTAGGTGACCTCGACCTTAACCCTATTCCATGACCTTGAACTCAAAATCTAAAAAAATCTAAAAAAAATCCTCCCACTAAATTATAAAAATTAATAAAAATTATTACAAATTTATTAAAAAATATTATTTAACTTATTATAAAAAAATTAATAATAACAAATTTATTATAATACATTTATTTAAAAATAACTTACATTACCGGAGGTCGCTCCACTACCACCCTTGCCAATTTTTTAATTTGTTATTTAATCGGTAAATTAATCACGTTCGCTAATTAGTTGGCAGGCCCCCCACCGCCCCTCACCTATACTCATTCTGTCGTATGCAACCATATTGATTTTTTCGTTTGTCATTTGTTTATTCATTGCTGGAGGGTGCCATCTTGGATTTAATATGTTTACTTTTACATCCCCTAGGTGGCGCTTGTGTATTAATAATCGATTTTGTCACCAGGTGCCGGTTTAGCCAACAGGTGGCAGCCATATTTGTTTATGTTTTTAAAGTATATGCGGTGCTGTCAGCGCCCTCCATGTTGGATTCTATTTTCAACACATATGTGGCGTTAATTTCTCGATTCAGCCGCCAGTCGAGCTGTCGACACTCATATTTTTTTATAAATCTGTAATTTTTCATCCTATAAATTTTTTTTTTTCAATCAACAGTATACNTATAAATTTTTTTTTTTTCAATCAACAGTATACCTACATGCATGATGCGTGATGCGGGACTTTGCCTATCTGCTTAATTTATTATATATATATATATATATATATATACCTTATTAAATATTTTGATTTGTTCACTTTTAAAACGTATTTTTATTTAATTATACACAGTAAATAAATTTCTCGCAAACTTCCTAAACTGCAATGGAAGTTTTTAATCTATACAGTATATGGAAATAATAATACATGTCGGCTGAAAATATGGGAATGTTTAGCATTGCTACTATTCAAAGTTGGGAACTTCCCTACGCATTTGACTGTTTCCTGAGCAACTGTAGGAACGTTACCAAGAATGTATGGGAAAATAACTTACCATTCACGCTTTGTCACTGTACGTATACATCGATATGGTAAATTTACAAATAATTTCTTTGAATGTATAATTCTACATATAGTACAATGGTACTTTATATGTACAATACTTTTTAATTAAATTAATTTTATTTCTGTTCCTTTTAAATTTTAATTATATTCTGGCAAAATAGGCAAACATGAAATAAAACACAATTTAATTCACAGGCACTTTTTATATTCAATTAATTTATTACAGTCGCTCATGCCCTCAAAAAAAATTACAGTATTCTTCAATATATATGCGTCTTAATATATGCAACTCTCGATATTCACACTTGTGTTGTCCATGTGCGAAAATATCGTGACATTTATTACACCGACACACTGTGCAGGGCAGGTTATGTAGGTAACTACACTTTTGATGACGTGTACCGAAGTCACAAGAGACCTGCTTGCAGCAAACCTGGTAGCGAGGTACTGATGAGAAATGCACTTCACCTTTACAGGTCTTTGCATGTCTAAGTAAATGTTCGGTACGACTGAACTGCTCACCGCACCTGTTACACAAATATGACATGCGGCAGGGATTATTGGCACAATGAAAGCTTTCATGGCGCCGTACACCGTAGCCGAAAGCAAATATCTTATCACAAAAGTGACACTGGTGACGACTTAGTGGTTCAGGCAAAGACTCGGATGGACCTGTTGGAGATGTCGGTGCTGGAACTAAAGAATCAGGTAACGCCAGCAATGGTGTTCTAGGCACGTCAGCCGAAAAGTTCGATGGCTGCATTGAAGATTTTATAGGCGTCACAGCTGAAGAAGTCGATGATACTGTACCATCTGTAGATGATCGTCAAGTCTCAAAACCCAAGACCCTTGATCCTTAACCCTTGGCTCAAAAAATCCTAGAAATTTCTAAAAATGTATTTAAAATAATCAAAAAATTTATAGAAAATAAACATTTAAAACTTTCAATAATTTTTAAAAACTATTCAATAATAATTATTAAAAATTATTACTAAAATTATTATTAAAATATTACTTTTAAAATCTATTATTAAAAATTATTATTTAAAATTTGTTATTAAATATTATATAATAAACTTACATTTCCAGAGGTTTTTTCAGCACCACGTCCAGCAGATGACTGACCCTCGCCAATGTTTCCCATTGGTTAATTAGTCGGTTCCCCTCCAATCCCTCTACCAATAATTCTCTTTGGTTGATTACTTGTGCTCGCTTCACCCCCAAAAGTGTTTTTATTAGTTGATTACTCACGCTCGTTCGACCCGCCACCAATGTTTCTCATTGGTTAATTAGTCTACAGGCCTCCACATCCATCATCTTTGCTCATTCCTTCGTATGCAACCATATTCATTTTTTTTCGTTTTTCATTTGTTTTCTTTTTCATCACCTAGGTGACGCTAGTGTATTAATTATCGATTTCATCGACAGAGGAGCTGTCGATTTAGCTACCATGGTGGTTGTTGTCGATATTGCCCTTGACCCCAATTACATAGAACTCGAAAAATGTAGAAAAATCACAGTCTATACAATTGACCATTACTATCTGGTCGCAACAAGGACCCATACCGACTAACCATACTAGCCAATGACTGACTCCACGTAAGACCAGCTCCACCTAAGACTGGTTCCTGGCGAGATTGACTCAGCACACTACTAGCTCCTGACGAGACCAGTTTCTGCAAAACTGACTAGAACAACCGACAAGACCAACTTGTCAGTTGTACAAACGATGATGGACAGTCTCGAAAAAATGTCTCTAATGGATTCCGAGGACTTGAATTCCGTTGACTTTAGTTTCGTAGCTAACCTTTTCGCAGAAAATCTTCGCAGAATCTTAGCAAAACATTTCTACCAGAGCTGACCATACCAAGCGGTCGTACTAACTTACCAAGCCAACTTACCAGATTAACTGACCAAGCAAACCAACTAGTTGAGAAACAATCCTCAAAAGTATTTCCCTCATTTCATTTGTTCGTCATATAGAACGCAGTCGATTTTAAACGACACGAGTAAGGCACAATACTTCAAATCGAACTACAGAACTGCTACTGCATGCACTCACATAAATGTGATCGAAAACAGACTCTCAATTGATTGTTTTTTTTTTTTCTGAAACCAAGAACTCGATCAACTGATGTGAAGCAGTTCTGCGGAGTTTAGTCACTTGGTAAATGCAATCATGTAAGAATTCGTTTCGAACAACCTTTTGGTCCATTTTATGATAGTCGCTGTTTAGTACTGTGATCTCGTGGAGTTTTGTGCGAGTGCTTATTAATAAAGGTGGTGATTTATCGCAAATATGTGTGCAAGCTTGTTAGCTTTCCAACTTCCCATGCTCATGTCTGCAACATTTTTTTCCTTACTGGCTGTCGTTGATGTGAGGTACTGTTTTCTTGTTTGACTGGCCCAATGAGACTGATGTTGCTCTGTCAATGAATGTACTTGACTCGCCTGCGAAAAAGTTGTGAATGTCTCATCCAGTGATAAAAATTTTAGGAAACCGCAGAGGTTTGGAGACTGCTTTGGCACGACATATTTTTGCGAAAAATCACTCTCTCTCTCTACTGATTGATTCTAAGCCACGTGTGAGTTTGTTTACATCGGTTGACTTCATAAGCCTATCGTATATGACTAATTTTAACTTGAAACAAAAATAAAACAAATTTGTAATTTATGTAAACCATTAGCAGTGTTTTAAGGTATATACAAGTGCTGCAAAGTTGTGTTTAACACTTTGCATTTAATAATTGTCGTGTAATGCTTATGTTGCCCTCCCATACACAGATGTTCCATAACAAATTATGCAGTCACCTATCCTGATATATGATCGAAGAAGTGGTCAAATCATAGACAACTGAAGTCAGAAGGCATAATGATTTATCACATTTTCCGCAGTCGCTGAGCTAACAGAACAACTCAGTACCTCTCCAGAAAGGCATTAGACTGTTAGTAGTAAAATTCAGTCCGAATGAAACTAGGTGTATCAATAATCCCATTTAAAAGTTACCTCAAGCACACTTCATTCCGTAATAAACTTTTGTCTATGATTTATGCCAGTAAATGCTATTCCAAACGCTAAGTTCATTAAGAGAAAATATGTTCTCGGTTATGAAACAAAGAATGTGCAAATATGTAATTCTATATGCCTGCCAAATTACTAGACAAACATATTCGAAACTAACACTGTCGTTATAGTAATAAGTAAATTTGTTTGTTGTCAAAGTTAAGGTCACACGTATTTGCTCATGAAGTTGCAGGCTCGATTTCGAGTTGTAGCTTATTATTTTTTAATATAATATAAAAGATAATCTTTTTGTTACAGTTGTGGCATGCGTTATTTACCAAAGTGACTGAAATATAAGCGTAACAGTAATATTAAAAATCTATATTTTGCAAGTCCACTTAGCAGGTTAGTATTTATTACAAGAAAAAGCAAGTATTCTTTTCGTTACTAGTTTATAAGGTGTTACTGGTAAAAATATTTAAAAAATGCAAACGTATTTTTAGATTTATAGCACTAATTTTTTTAATTCCGTGGCAACTTTGTTTTCGTAGTTTTCCTAGTGGAAGCGACAGTTTCCATGAAAGGGTGACCCATACGGACGAGCATAAATCACACCCTTGCCCTACCCGGGATTCGAAACCGGAATCACCCACGCTCAACACTCGACCAACTGCGCCACAGAGAGCAGCCAATAGGTCGACCAGAACATTGTCAGTGGTTATAAGAACTTATTTAAAGTGAACAAAAAGTAATTTATCTCATTGGAAATAATTTTTTAAGTTATAATTTAAGGAATACATTAATTAATTGTTGCACATTAAACGATTCGCTGCCATGTTGGTTGGGATTCGTTTGCCTATATTTGCGTTAAATAATATGAAGTTATTGCGGGNATTAAACGATTCGCTGCCATGTTGGTTGGGATTCGTTTGCCTATATTTGCGTTAAATAATATGAAGTTATTGCGGGCCACGTTTTGGACGTTGATTTCAAACATTTATCGTTTAGCTTGAACGTCACAGTCAATCTTTTCTTTGAAATAAAAAACCATTTTTTTTCTTTTCCTCAGTTTTATTTTGTGTTATTGTCTATCAGTGATTATACTAAATATTATTATAATTTAATGTGACATTAATATAGTGAAATTTTTTTTAAGTATATTATTCTGTATTACAATTTTATTCGCAGCCCCAAAACTAAAGGTTGTATTGCGATTGATGATATCGACAAGAGAGTAATACGAGACACAATTCAAGAATTCTATACCATCAAAAAGATCGTGCCAACAACTATGGATATGCTACGAAATTACATTCGGCATTTGCTAGATAGATGACAACTCTGTAGGTCTTTGTGTGTTATTATTTGCATGATTTTTTAATTTTTTTAGAAGTAAATATGATACGCTGTAAAATGTGTTCAAATTGGCTTAACATTATGTTGTCTCAAGCCCCTGAATTTTTGCAAACTTTGTGAACAAATATTGTCTTGAGTAATGCATCCCCGTCGAGATATTCCTTACGCCGCGCCGTCAAATATTTCTACCCCCCCCCCCTCTTTTTCTCTTCATCATGCCGCCTCATTAAAAGGTGAAAGTTTGTAATACATTTACTTTGTCTTCATATGATGCATCAAACCACAGAAAATATTCCAGCTCCATCGTTGTTGCTTTTATCTAACGCCATTTTAATTCGATACTGTTAAATATTTTAACAGAAAATTTGCACTCAATAACAGAAAAGCAATTGACTTCTGTCAAACAGCACACGCAGAAGGTAAAGAAATCACCCAGCACACACAGTCACAAGAGTACTGCTATCTGTTGTCGCCAGAAAAAAAGTCTCTATGTCCGGCTTTGCTTTTGCTGTTACTCAAGACAAAATACCGAATGCTTTAATGTCAGCGCATTTACTGCCGGGTCGCTGTCTTGCCGCTCAGCTTCAGACCGATCCGTGTCGAGCCGCATTATAGGGAGTATGAGGGAACTTACAGACGTCTGCAGGCAATACGTAGTGCCTGTTCAGCCCGCGCCGAGTTACACAGTGCTGACCTTGACATGTAACCCGGTGTTACTGCGTTCCTCTGGAAAAAAAGAAGTAAGATTTTGGCGAGGGGCGGGGAAGTGTTGCCGCTTGTTGGTTTTATTCCGCAATCGCTCGTGACCGGCCGCCCGCGCCGTGAAGGTCGAGGACGTAACACGGCCGTGGCATTCCACGCGTGGATGTGGCGGCGCTTTATCACGAGCTGCTGAATTCTCGCTGCGCTCAACTCGATACCGCGCCCTTATTCCGACCAGGGCTGTGCGATCTCCACTTTCCGATACCGTTTCGAAACGTGTTGATCATATCGGTATCGGTACAATATATCGCTCCCAGGGTTAGTGAAGAGATTTGGGCGGCTCTTAACAGCGAGGTCTTGAGAACCGATGAGGTTGATTGAGGTGAGTATGGAGCGGCGCCGGAATGAAAGGGCGTGGGAAACGAGAGATCCCCGCGAAAATCCGCCGACCAACGGCATCGTCCGGCACGATTCCCTCTTGCGAAAATCCAGTGACCCGGCCGGGGATTGAAGCAGGTTCGCCTTGGTGGGAGGCGAGCAGGCTAACTGCTCAGCCACCGCGGCCCCTCGCTCCCAGAGGGTATTGAAATTCTATTGCGATATATCGCAACTATTGGTCATATTAATATCGTAGAGCACTGTTGGACCAAATAAAATTTGTGATTTATATAGTGCCATATCGCACAGCCCTAATTCCGACTCGCTACTATTCTCGAGATACGAACCTTGAAATGCCGGAAGGACACGTAAGGTTATTATGCACGTGTGTCTTGCGGTTGTCGGATAATGGTGAAAGTACTGCATTCTCAACTAACGTCAGAAAACATGCGCGGGGAAAATTTCTAAAAAGTTTATCATTTACTTTTTTTTTTTAGATATTGATTATATTTATTATATATATATATATATATATACATATATACACACACATATTGATTATCAGTATTGAACGCAGGAAATACAACCAGCACTGCGGTTATTTTAAGGAATTTACTAACCGCCGATTCTTTTGGTCTTTTGTCAGTTTTTACATTTAAATGCGGAATTATATCTTATATATTTGTATTTAATAAAAATCGGAATCAGTTTGAATTCTAATGGTAAGATTCACGTTCTTTTGTATAGCTTAAGACAGTGAAACCCTGTAAAGTTCCCACTTAAGAAGTTTTTCTGATTAATAAGTTGAATAATTTTGCACCTTGTCTATGTGCCAATGTACAATTTGACCCCTTTAAGAAGGTTTCCTGGCTAATACGCATTTTTTTCAGTCCCTTAAAAAACTTCTTAACAGAGTTTTACTGTAATTTAAAACATTATATTTTGTTATTTCTGTGTGTTGAGGGATCTTTCCGTGCCTCTACATCTAAAAAAATAATTTTGTAGGGAATTTAAACTTTTTTTTGCCGATATTTACTTATTCTCACAAAATTGTATACTTTACCATTTTCTCCTCTTCAAAATAATAAATTCTGAGTGTATCATTGACATGACTGAAATAGTGTGATGTATATTTGTAACTTAAATGTAAATAATTATAACTCTCATTGAATAAGTGTATGTCGACACTGTTTCTTAGTTACATCTACTCGTATTTTTTTATCTGCGGTAAAGTCTGCTGGAATGAGAGGTGGAGATGCTCGCGCCAAACGAAGCTGTCTGCCTTACTCGAGGGATAGGTATGTCATTTCGCCTGGGTGAGGTACGGTGAGTTGGAAGTGGATCACTGAGGGAATGAAGACAGCAGAGAACGAGGATATCCCGAGAGAACTCCCACACGACGGTAGTCTGCCGTGTTAATCACCTGAGAATCCATAGGAACGACACGAGCACCTCTGTAGTGACTACTGCACTAGCCGTGAGTAGATAAATAATGGGGAACCTGGTACAGCGGCTTGAGGCTTAGTAGGTCGGATGAACATGGCATCTGGCAGTGGACCAAAGGAATGGCTCCCAAGATGGCGGCAATGACCTTGACCTGCAAAAACATTCAAAATTCCTATAATTTCCCTTAAAATTTCCCTCCAAATTTCCAAATTTTTTCTGCAAAAAGTTTCCTTACCCAAAAATTTTATGTCACTCAGTCTAAAAAGAGCATGACCTTGTTTCCAGAATGTTTTAGTTCATGCTCTGTCATTCCAAGTCAACATAGGTCATCTTGTTTCAAGAATGTTCTAGTTCAGGTTCTGTCATTCCATTTCAACACCAACCATCTTGTTTCAGGAATTTTCTAGTTCATTGCCCTATCACGCTACTTATAGCTGTCACTCCACCTTGGTACCAGCATATTCTACTACCTATGCGAAGTAAGCCTATGCTAAACACACCCCTGCTAATTACACCAACTACAGTATGTCTATATCAGACTCCCACAAACTTATATGTATAGCTAAAAATAATTTCTGAAAGGTTTAGTTGCCAAATTAATATCATAGGCATCCCCCTGACATCGATCAGGGTGGTTAGACCACTTATGCCTGACCACCTTATGAATTTGGTAGCTATATCTTAAACAGTTCGGAAATTGTGGCTAGCTATCTTATAAGCATAGTTAGCCATAATTTCCGAACTGTGTAAGATATAGCTACCAAATTCATATCTGAGGTATCGTCCCTGATGTCAACGAGGGTGGTGGGAGCAATTATGCCTTAAGTTCTCTTATAAGCATAGTTATCCATAATTTCCGAACTGTTTAAGATATGAACACCAAATTCATATCATAGGCATCACCCCTAACGACGAACAGACTGATAAGGTCAGGTATATGTTAGGTCCTCTTATATGCATGGTAGGCCACCATTTCCCATCAACCCAAGCTATAGTTACCACATTCATAACATAAGCATCACTCCCGATGAAGAGAATGTCCGCAGGGTCAAGTATGCACTAAGCCCACTTATAAGCATAGTTGGCTGTCCTTTCCGAACTGTTTAAGGTATAGTCGTCAAATTCATAAAATTGGCATCTCTCCTAATGACGAATACGGTGGTAGAGTCAAGTATGCTCTAAGCGCTAGAATTAGCATAGTTGGCCACCATTTCCAAATTGTTTCAGATATAGCCACAAAATTTATATTACAGGCATCGTTCCCGACAACGATCAGGGTGCCTGGGTCAATTATGTCATAAGCTCTCTTATAAGCACAGTTGACCACCATTTCACGACTGAGCCACCAGGACATGCCTAAATGATATATATATATATATATATATAAATAACCTGTTAACTTATACAACAGTCATGTTGACAAGGCACAGAAAATGCATAATTCTATAAACAAGATGTTACATTTTAAAATTATAGACAAAAGTGTATCGAACGACTGGTCTATGGATTTGTATTTTCAAAAATTATTTGATTATTATGTATCATCCATCAATTATAAAAAAAAGAATTTTATAAATAAAAGTTATGTATTTAATGTAATATATTTTATTTCACTTTTAAAACTTACAGAAAAGATTATGCCGAGCAATGTGTCTGTGGATTCGTATTTCGAAGACAGATTTGTAGAAAAGTATATGATGCTGCAGCCATAGATTATGAAAAGTAGAATCTTATAAATAAAAGTCATGTATTTAAATAAATACATTTTTATTTAACTTTTAAATTAGTATATCAAGCAACATGTCTATGGATTCGTATATTCAAAGAGAATTTGAACATCTACTATATAAAAATAAGTCGGGTTTTCCTTCCTGACGCTATAACTCCAGAACGCACGAACCGATTTCCACGGTTTTGCATTCGTTGGAAAGGTCTCGGGCTCCGTGAGGTTTATAGCAAAGAAAATTCAGGAAAAATTTTAACAGAAAAGCGGGAAAATCTTTTTTTACATACAGCGCCATCTCTGATACAACGCACGAACCGATTTCCACGGTTTTGCATTCGTTGGAAAGGTCTCGGGCTCCGTGAGGTTTATAGCAAAGAAAATTCAGGAAAATTTTTAACAGAAAAGTGGGAAAATCTTTTTTTACATACAGCGCCATCTCTGATACATAGCATGTACTACAAATCAAGTAGATGGCGCCGGTGAGTGATACATTGATTGACAGCTACTCATTGTTCTCTGCTCAGTGATGTGACAAACTTTCATGTGACAAACAATTGTGAAAAAAAAGTANAATCACCAAACAAAATGTTGCATAAAACGAAGCCATCTGGTGGCGAAACGGAGTTCGCCGGGTTTGCTAGTTATATCATAAAATTTAATATGGTGCTTGATATTGCCTCATAATCACGTTTTCTAAGCATATAACTGTGTACGTAAATATACCAAGTGTTATATATTTCCGGGTTCGTGTTTTCGAGTCGAATGCTAATGTGACGCCATAAAATTTGATTATTCTCATCTATTCGATACCATATTGACTTAAGTAGGCATAGCAATTGATCTTAGGTTTTTTTAAAGTAATTATGTAACGAGCCCGAGCCACGAATACAGGACAGTGGTTGACTTAACTCAGAAAGTGTTTTAGGTGCATTATGCCTATATCAGACAGCTACGAATTTAAAGGCACAGTTGGACATCATTCAACGACTGCCGGAATTAGCCACATGGAAATTGGAATGTATCAGACCAGTGAAAGTCTATCCGAGTTGAAAAATGAATTATGCCTTAACACTGTTTTATGAGTATGAATTGGCAACATTTTCCAACCCTCGAAGTTATAGTCACAAAATTCATATCATAGGTTTCACCCTTGACCTAGATCAAAGCCATGTAGACAATTGGTTCGAATACGATGTTGGGTACCAATATATTTATAAATAAAAATTGTATATACTTAATTTTTAAGTTTTGAAACTTAGAGACATAATATAATGTGTTGCATTTCTACATGCGTGTATTTTAAAGGCGAATTCAACTGTGATATTAGAAACAGCTACTGTGTGTGTCTATCCCCCAACGCCATACTGGATTTATTAGGAATACCTATGACTGAAGGATTTTAAATTTTGTTGGCAAGCAGCTTATGTATGGACTCGTGCAATGCCAAAAACTATTTCACCGTGATTGTAAAAAACTGTGATTGTAAAAAACTTCACTTAAGTTGCATACCTTATAATCAATATATATTTTTTTACAAACGTATTAAGAAATGAGTCTGAGGGTACCAACCATTGCATTGTAAATTGTTAGAAGAAAAATAGTTTTCATGAACGTTTTTGTTAATGCAATACTGTTTGGATTCGGGCATCTGGTATCTCGGTCAACCTTACATGCACTCACACGCACACACACATACCCACAAATATAACAACCAGAATTTAATAAATATATGTATTTACCGAATCATGCATGATTGAAGATAGTCTGGGTGGTTTTTATTTAGAACGAAGAGTAACATCTCCATATATACCCAGCTACAAGGGTCAAAAATCAAATTAAAAACATTTTAGGAGCATTTTCGACTTCAGATGCATGGTTTTACAGAAATTAGTAAAATAAGCAACTTCACTTTATGTACACCGACGTAAAAGTCAAAATGCAATAAAAAAAATTGTTATTCAGCTATACAGTATACAATAATGATTCATTTAGTTTTTATAACAATTGTAAGTATTGAAATTTTTTGTAAATGTACTGACGTATAGGGCTAAGCACATGAATGCTCTTATTAAAAAGCGCATCACTTCATACGCGTATCGATTAAGCTAATATTTTTGTGTTTCACATAACATATCCAGACTTGATATATGATATGCAGCATACAACTGGACATTTCTTAAAAATAATTCGAATATGGCATAAGAAATTAAAAATACTCTTTCTAGCGCCTGGGGCTTCAGTCATCCAATTTCCATATTTGAATTTATAGACGTAGATATGGATTAAATATTTTTTTCAAAGTAGGCATTTGAATTACTATATTTTCATACTTGATTCTTTAACACTAATTCCAACATAACGTCTCAACTGATGTTTATAAACTTATTTAAAATTAAAGTTATGTATGTAATATAAGTTAATTTTTTTACTGTTCTAAAAAAATTGGAAACGCAAGTATGTAGAATGATATCCGTACAGACGCTTATTTTTAAGGTAAATATGAATGTGACGTCGCAACAGCTGATTACACAAAATTTTATAAATAAAATCTTGGAAACACATGCATATCGTATGAGATACGTAGATGCGCTTTTTTTAAAAAGAAAATTACGAAAATGACGTCACAAGAGCTGACTAGGTATCATTTTACGAGGGTTCTTCGGAAAGTAAGGTCCGAATCGCCGTAGCTAATCGAATGTCACGCGAACATTGTAACGCGCATGCGCACCGACTCCCGGCATGCCTTGCTCATCAAACGACGCCATTTGCATTGGTATTGTTGCAGTGTGCTGTTTACAGTGTCAGTTCAAAATGTTTAAAGCAATTGATCAGCCCGCCGACTGTGAAATACGGTCAGTGATTCGGTTTTTGACAACAAGGAACGTTTCAGCAGCGGAAGTTCATCGACAGATAAGTCAAGTATATGGCCCCAATGCGATGAGTGACAGCAAAGTGCGTAAGTGGGTGAGATCTTTCAAGGACGGACGGGAAAATTTCCATGATGAACCGCGATCAGGCCGACCATCAGTGATCACAGAAGACTTGGTCAAAGCCGTGGACGAAAAGATTCGTGAAGACCGGCGATTCACAATTTCAACTGTAGCATTGGAATTTACGAATGTGGGTAGAACAACTTTGCACAAAATTGTCTCTGAAAATTGGCAATCTCAAAAATGTTGTGCACGTTGGGTTCCCAGGCTGCTTACTGAGGAACACCAAGTGAAAATAATGGCTTGTGATCTTGATGTTTTGGACCGATATAATAAGGACGGTGATCTATTTATAGAGAAGATTTTCACAGGGGACGAGACGTGGGTTTCTCACATGACCCCAGAGTCCAAACGTCAGCAAATGGAATGGCGTCACCCGACATCACCAGTCAAAGTCAAGGCCAAGTGGACAATCTCAACACGCAAGGTTATGGCAACCGTGTTTTGGGATTTACATGGAGTCGTGTTAGTCGAGTTTATGCAGCAAGGGACAACAATAAATGCAGCCGCTTACTGCGCTACCCTGACTAAACTTCGACGTGCAATACGAAATAAGCGATGTGGCCTTTTGACGTCTGGAGTTTTGTTGCTGCATGACATTGCCAGACCCCATTCTGCCATTCACACCCAAAATCTGATCAGATCTTTTGGATGGGACAGATTGACCACCCACCGTACAGTTCAGACTTGGCACCGAGCGATTTTTACTTGTTCCGCTATTATTTTTTTTTTTTTTAGGTATTCTTGCCAATTGGTATCACTTAATAGATGAAGGGTGTCGAAAAATAAGCCTTACATTCGCCGAAAAGGGATAGGTTAATGATAATAACAACTGAGAATGGTAATAGAGGTCCAAAGCCGAGCAGGCGCCAGCCGGTAGGAGAGGTGATCAGGGGAAGCCAGGGACAGGAAGATAGCCATCCCTAACTTCTTGAAGATACGAGAAGAAGGACCTAAATACTCACAGAGAGACCACCTACCAACCATGACACGCACGCCTATTGCGGGGGGAGGGGGGAACTCCCTCCCATAGGAGTGGTCACTCCCCCCCCCCATAAAATGCGTTGGTAGCTATCACTCGCCCTCGCGGGCCCCAGGTTGTGGCTGTCACCCACGCCCTTAGACCCTCGAGGGGAGGAAAGGCACGTCCCTTTGGTTGACAGTGACCAGCTGGCGAATGCAAGGCCCACCAGACTTACACAAATTAACACAACAAAACATAACACTCAGATCACACAATATAGAAAAATACTGGGCACGGCAATCCATCCATCATCCTACCAATTGAACATAAACAAAGAAAACAAGGAAATATCCGAAGACCGCTGTAATCATGGGACATGGGTACCCTGTTTGGTTGAGCGGCAGAAACGTCACCAACACATAAGCGAGCCGAAGAGAGTGCGGGTAGGCACAGACCGCAAAAGAGCCTCACCAACACCAAGCACCATAAGAGAAGAGAGTGACTGGGGAAACCACACCCCCTTCCACGAGACAGTGATCGGGAGTACGGTCACCCCAGCCACCCCAAACTCATCCATCACGAACTTTATCAAGTCCTGGTTCTTCTCGTAGTGGTCACGCTTTTGTCAAAATACCATTTTAACCCTCGACACTGGACGACCTGACCGTCCAGAATATAGACGGATTCCTGACCAGGTTTGAAGACCACCAAGTGAGGTTTTCGCAGTCCATCGGCAGTCCTATATCTTGGTTCACGACGTACTTGGAACCCCTTCTCAACAAGGTGGTCTGCTACCATCCCCACGAGGTGTTCGTGCTGAGAGATCCGCGCATCATGGGTGCGAGGGCATTGCTGCACCACATGATACGCGGTCTCGGCATCTGCACACCCCGCCCAACACTTAGGCAAGGAGTCAGAGGGGCCCCTCCTGCCTCTACTAGTTCTAACCCTTGTTGGGAGACTGTTGCTGATTAACTGCACATAAGAAATGAAATCAGACGAAGGGGACCCCCCGGCCCCCTGAGAATGCCAAGAGGTAGAGGTGGTTGAAGAGGGGGTGGTGGGCTCCATATCAGTACCGTCAACAGAGCCTAACCAGACTGTGCGCCAAAAGGTTTTAATTTTGGAAGAAGTGTCAATGACCCGCCCATTCGTTACAGCAGCACTCCCCGCCCATTCCACCCTCCGAGAAAAGTGAGTTAGGCAAGCGCTTCGCCACAGATGACTAGGTGAAAGAAGCAGTTACAGACTGATTATCCTCACAGGCGGCAGACGTCTATGACTTAGCATACAAAAGCTTGCAGAACGTTATGACAAATGTTTAAACAAATATGTAAACTATGTAGAAAAATAGAGAAAAATGTAAGGAATTAAATAAAAAAAAGTTTTTGAAAAATCTGTCATGGTTTATGTTTTATAAGAAATCGGACCATACTTTCCGAATAACCCTCGTATAAATAATAATTATACATTTTATTTCATTTATTGTTTTTAAAACTTGGAAACGTAAGTATGTAATGTATATGTATCGTGTGACGTACGCACAAACCCATATATTGAAGGGGGGATACGTTATATGAATTTTAGGACAAGCCAGAGAATAGGGCAGTGAGAGACAGTATGGATGGCATGACATAACTTAAGATGTTAAAATTTCACAGTCAGATTTGGTTACGAACAATGGGCACATGAAGGAACCCGTACATGGCTGACCAGTTGTGGATGATCTCAACAGACCGCCAGGAGTGAGGACCATCTGATTGTCGCAGGCATTACCACAGCCAGTGGCTTTCTTTTCTACCATACAGCGACATAAGGCAGCTTCATTATAGCTAATGTGACAACATATACACTCATTATTAGCCCATGTTCTGCACCACATTAAATTTTCTAAATCTATAGATGTGCTATTATTGTTTAAAAATTAATTATGAGCAGCATATGCAAACAGCTCGATTCGAGAATATATAATAGTTGTCTTCCTACCTCAAATAATGTTTCAAGCCTAGTATGCTTATGTCAGGCCCACCATATACGTGTATGTGTTGTGTGTTTGTGTGTGTGTTTGTGTGTGTGTGTGTGAGGGGGGGTGGGAGGTTGTCTGGTTGTAAATACAACTGCAACTTTTCAACGATATTTGCTTATAATTACAATAACATTTCCCAACATATGCAATAAAAATTTATTTAAGAGATAATTACCAAAATTTAGAAATCAATTTTTATATACCTGCAAAGTGAATAATACATAAACTGCAAAGTAAATAGTAAATATACTTGCAAAGTGAATGATAAATATACCAGCAAACTTAATAATATACATAATAAAAGTAAAAATGATCGTGTGTTTAGTAGAAAACAGCATATCTAAATATAATACTTATAAATGAAGAACTTTGCTAATGGAAAATAAATGGCTTCCGCAAATAAATAAATTATAGTAGATTGTAAAATTAATTTACAAAGTCGTTGGTCTGTACGACTGAAAAATCACTTATTTATAATAATGGCAAAGCGTAAACGAAAAGTTCCGTTGGTGTACAAGCTTTTTTTCTTCTGATAAGCTGTAATGAAATTCTCGTGTTTATTATTTAATGATGCAATCACATTTATTTAAAATAAAAACCTGAATATGGTGTATGTTTTTTCAAAGTGTGAGTATAGCAATGCAATGAAACTAACAAGTAAGTCTCTACTGTGTAAAATTACTACTTGCATGCTAGGCATCGCATGTAAATCAGTAAATAAACATTTGTTTTCGTTTAACAAGTAAGGAAACGAATATTCACAATATTTTACGCAGTATATGTTGTAATGAATTTGTTTATAATCGGGACGAGGATTACATTTCAAAATTGAATGTAAAATATAAACACGATATAAATGCATGGTAAAGAATCAGTCCTCAAAACATGTGCTNTACATTTCAAAATTGAATGTAAAATATAAACACGATATAAATGCATGGTAAAGAATCAGTCCTCAAAACATGTGCTTCTTACATAAATGCTACGAAAATGGCTGCCAATTATGATTATAAAAGGCTTAAGGTATAGTGAAACATAGCAGTCTGTTTTAGGTCGTGAATGTTGACTATAGTGTGAATTTGATGAGTTCATTTCAATAAGTGCCTAAATTAGGGTAACAATGCTTATAAAAGGGCTAAATGCATAATGAACTATCTAATATTANTACATTTCAAAATTGAATGTAAAATATAAACACGATATAAATGCATGGTAAAGAATCAGTCCTCAAAACATGTGCTCCTTACATAAATGCTACGAAAATGGCTGCCAATTATGATTATAAAAGGCTTAAGGTATAGTGAAACATAGCAGTCTGTTTTAGGTCGTGAATGTTGACTATAGTGTGAATTTGATGAGTCCATTTCAATAAGTGCCTAAATTAGGGTAACAATGCTTATAAAAGGGCTAAATGCATAATGAACTATCTAATATTANTCATTTCAATAAGTGCCTAAATTAGGGTAACAATGCTTATAAAAGGGCTAAATGCATAATGAACTATCTAATATTAGTTGGGCTTCGTATTAATCTGAAAGGTATACATTGAACATTTATCTAACTACAAAAGTTTCTGAAAGACGAGCAACTAAGCCAAATTGGCGGGCCTGACATGAGCATACTATGCTTGAAACATTATTTGAGGCATGGAAACAACTATTCAGTAATCTCGAATCGAGCTGCTTGCATATACTGCTCATAATTACTTTTTAAACAATAATAGCACATCTATACATTTAGAAAATTCAATGTGGTGCAGAACATGGGCTAATAATGAGTGTACATGTTGTCACATTAGCTATAATGAAGCTGCCATATGTCGCTGTATGGTAGAAAAGAAAGCCACTGGCTGTGGTCATGCCTGCGACAATCAGATGGTCCTCACTCCTGGCGGTCTGTTGAGATCGTTCAGAACTGGTCAGCCATGTACGGGTTCCTTCGTGTGCCCATTGTTCGTAACAAATTCTGACTGTGAAATGTTAACATCTTAAGTTATGTCATGCCATCCACCCTGTCTCTCACTGCCTTATTCTCTGGCTTGTCCTAAACTTTAGGCACGTAATCGCATGGAGGCATGGAATAACTGAGCATGTTATATCAAGGTAGAATGACAGAGCATGAACTGGAACATTATGGAAACAAGGTCATGCTATTTTTAGACTATGTGACTCAAAATTTTGGTAAGGAACCTTTTTACAGGAAATTTCGCAAATTTGGAGGGAAATTCGGGAAATTTTGAGATATTTGCTGGTCAAGGTCATGGCCGCCATCTTGGGAGCCAGTCCTTTCGTCCACTACCAGATGCCAACTGGTCCTCTTCCAGGTGCCATGTTCATCTGGCCTCCGAAGCCCCAAGCACCTGTGCCAGGTCCCCCATGATCTATCTCCTGATGTGGATGCTCTCGTATTTGTATCGGTCCACTTTAGTCTGGGAAACTGTACCACATCTCATCAGGCTGAGCATCAAAGAGTATTTCGTATCTCTTAGAGAATTGAACTTCATTATTCATTACTTGATTTATACTTCTCACTTCTCCCCTCACTCTTTGCATAACGCTGCTAGAACCACCAATTGAGTGACATACCAGTTGCCCGGTCTATCAGTTAAATGACAATGGGTTTTGCATTGGTGCCCAATAATAATAATAATAATAATAATCGCCCCTCATTTCTTTTTTATTTTTGCATACACTTTCGGTTTTGTAGTTGAATATGCTTTTGTTTCTGTTTCTCTTATATTATTGTAACATTCTTCTGTTGATTCAACCTATCTATTCTTTATTATTCCTAAGTAGCTTACCTCAGTTCTTTTTTCTTTATTTTTAATCAATTTTCTTTTCAGTCCATTTTTTGTTTGTAATTTTTAAATATTTCAGTACTGATTTTTATTTTCTATATTCCTTTATTTTTTTAATTTTGTATATTTCATTTCAATATACTTTCTAGGTCACGTCATCGACTACGGGTGTTAGATCGGGTCTTACGTTTTCGGTCAGTCGCAGCATTTAGTGGTCATCGTTTACAAACGAGGAACCGTGAAGCTGTTTAAAGGGCCAATCCAGCATTCGGTAAGTTGCATATTGAAATGAACTTCTGTTACGCAAATTTATGTAGGTTTATAAAAGTAATTGTAAGTATTTTTTTCTTTCGAAAGATGCAATCAATGGTTAGTTGTAACTTAACTTCGTACTCACCAAGTTACTCGTGTACGCGGCAACATAATCAAAGAGAAAAATTCTCTATTCTGATAAGAGTTTGGTTTTAAAAAAATGGAATAGATACGTTATGAATGCTATTAGTGTAAGGACACAGTAATTATTTTAGTTAGAAAGTTGTAGTCATTTACACGAAACACATTTTATCAATTACTTTTTTTTTATGAAATCTCAAGATGACTTTATATTCGTGCCTTCTTTTTGAATTGCATACCACGTCTATTAATCAAACTATCGAATTTGGGCATATCAAGGCTGTATTTTGGCAATATAATCTGGTATACGTTATTGTATCATGGATATCATGCCAGTTATAAATTGTAAAGGACAAATATGGCTGTTGCCGTCACTAAATTTCAGTGTGTGTTTAAAATGTTTAATTAATGTGGTTTTTTCACAAATGTTTTTATATACAAAATTAATTGCATTTTTCAAGTGTATGCTTACCTTTCGAATACACACGTGTTAAGAAAGGGGATTTTAATTTTTTTTTTTTTACATATTGTAGTAGTTAAAATGGGGGATATGATTACTCTTGACTGCAGCCCCGAGCATTTCGCGAATTCATTCGGTGACTGGATGGACTTCATGCACTTGCTCTTTTCTCCTACTATTGTGATTAGACAGCCGTTCTTTAAATACGCCCCGTTTAACTGTGAGCCAGTAAGCAGTAGTGTGAGTGAGCGTTGAACAGTCGTGTCCGAAGTCTTCACTTGACCGTATCAACTAATAAGCAGACGATAGTGTCTCGAGAGGACTGTCAATTATAGGCTGCTGCCAAATAAATCCGCGGAATACTCGCGCTTCTATTCATGGAAAATGTGCTTACTGTAATTATCGTCTTGAAGGCGAAACTGCCACTAGCCCGCGCCCTTTAGTATATAAATATTTTTTCTTTAGAATATTTAGATTCTACATTTATAAAGAGTGCCTGCTGTTTTTGGTTCTGTAATGTACGAGGGTGATGAAAAAGAAACGCAACATATGCTCTCACGTGTGTCATATTCCTCCTCTTGTTCGAATTTCCCGCCAGGGTGCAACAGATGACCAAGACTTTGACACGCAACCGTCAGATGGTGCGTATGTCGCCTCAGAACATCGCAAAATCAGCTGTAAGACGGAAACATGGTCAAACGTGGAAATGCATAGTGTGATCAGGCTTTTGCGTCTGAAGGGCACTTTACCAGCCGAAATTTATCGTCAAATTGTTGAGCTGTACAGTGCTAATGCCATGCAGTGGAAACAGGTGAGGGTTTGGTGCACAGAGTTCGATAACGGCAATACGAGCAACGATGTGGTCGGCCAAGCACGTCCACCACTGAGGGCAGTTTGTGCTGTAATGAAGGTCTGATTCAAGACGGTCGTCGCATATGACTTAGTGTTATTGCTAAGGAACTCAACATCTCAGTGGTGCAGTGTCTACAACATCGTTCATGGGCAACTGAGCTACCGAAAGATGTGATCGCTCTGGGTGCCAAAGCAGCTCACAATTCCACGAAGTCACTAGGATGGGATTGTGTTTCATGCACTTTATGTGTTTTAGTCAGGGGAGTGCCATTCCTGCACCTAATTGTTAACAGGGGATGACACGTGCGTGAATCATGTCACACCGGAGACGAAGCAAGCATCCATGCCATGGAAAAACACATCGTCCCCACCTTCCAAGAAATCCAGAATAGGTCCACCATCGAAAAAAAGTTATGGTGACGGTCTTTTGGAACCACAAGGACGTACTTCTGGATGAATTCCTCACCAGGGGAGTGACAGTGAATGCTGCCAGTTATTGTCACACACTGGGGCGGTTGCAAGACGTTATTCGCAGAAAACGACCTGGATTTCTCGCAACAGGCGTCGCGCTGCTGCAAAACGTCCGACCACACTTAGTCACATGCATTCGTGAATTGTTACAGCGCTGGTGGGAGATATTGAACCATATTTCCTACAGCTGCGACCTGCCACCCAATGATTTCCATCCCTTCGAACCACTAAAGAAGTATCAGAATGTTAGGCGATTCGCAACAAATACAGAAGTTCAACAAGCCATCATGACGTAGCTTCAGGGACTGGACGCAGATTTATTCTATCGTTGGGAGCAAACTTGACAGTCGAACGTTACAGCGATCGACAAACATCGGCTGCGGGTCCCGCATGAATAAGTTGGAAATACAAGGTCTAAAGTGGTTCCGAAAGACGGCCTTTGCCCTAGAAGGCGGAGAACAATTAGTTTACAGCAGATATCATCAGAAAAAAAGTTTGTGTCAGAACACCGAGCGTTTGGATTGGTGTGTGAACAATCATGTAACCACGGTAAAACCTTTCGTTGCCACAAAAATTATTTGTTTTATATAATTGGAAATACCGGTCTTTTCTCGCATTAAAATTCGTGATGATTATGATGTAGAATCTAACTGAAATGATCGCCTCAAATACCATTACCTCCGGAAAATGTATACGTCAGTTTCAAAACAGATTACTACAGGATCCAGTGGGTGGGAAACACATTCGTAATAAAATGGCTGCTGTGATGCGACGTGGGGCGCAAACAGTAAACGTGGAATGCAAACTAAAGTATATGAAAGAGGTGGCATACTCGTAGTAGGCCCCATTCATTCCGAAAAAAGAATATTTGCAAGTATTTGATACTTAGCATTACTTTTCGTGGAAACTGCTTCGCCATACTCAAGTTATCAGTATATAATGTGGAACGCGTAGGGTATTTTTTAAAAAATGTGTCAATAGGGAGGGACATTTACATTATTTCATTCTTATATATGTAATTCATTTGCAGTATAGTTGCATTTGTAGTATTTCTGTTTATCTGTACTTTTTTATTCCATGCGATAAATTACGTTAGTATTATTTCAGATCAATTCATTAACAAAGTAGTTTATAAATGGAATGGTTATTTACTTCATAATGTTTGACCGTTGAGGCATGAAGTGGACAATTTCTTAATTTTACAGAATATATACAAAAATTTCACAGAAATAAGAATGAAACAGAACACATAAGCAAAGATTTTAAAAATAACAAAAATAACATACAGAAATTTTGACACGATTTTCTTACAATTAATATAAAGTAAATGCAGTTAAGTAACTTTTTATGATTTGCTTTCTCTATACAGGATGTATCTAAATTTTACCAACAAACTTCGGCTGCAGGTGAATCACGAAAAAAGAAGTTGACAACATATAGCCTTTACGACCTATGGTCTGTAGTGAATACTAAAGGTAGTACACATCTTTGAAGTTGGACCTGAAACACCTGTTTATAGCAAATATTGGAGATGATATTTAAGATGGAACACTGATTGTCTGGATAATTGTTAACTGAACAAATATCTTCAAACACCACAACACCTGTTGCTGTCATCAAATTATTTCATGTAAATAGTTACGCTCACTACCCCTATTTCGAAATAACCTGCATGACGCGGTAGCATATTTTGAATTTAAAATATGGATTATTAATCCCCGTGTCACAATTAACAAAAAATGTCGCCTTGTGTAAATACCCCAAGCCTCGCCGTTTTCGAGTAATTCGTGTTTTACTTTTCAAAATAATATTTACCAATATTAGCATCGCCATGCTAAAAATCAGAGCATGTGGCATTGGGATGTAAAGTATTTGTTATGTCGTATAAGTAATTTAATTTGGTTTCTCTTAAAAATGTTAGGTTGAAACTATCCTACTTACTTATAACAAAAATTAACTGTTTTTTATATTACGAAGTTTTCTTACTGCAGCTTTTATGAATCTCACTAGATTTAATTCGAACATTTTTAAAGGATACAGTTGCATACTTAAACCGCGACAGTTTTGGTGATTCAATGAACACTTGCTACTGCACATTACACATGACGCTTAAACGGTGACATACACGCACGTACACGTCGTGTGTATGCATGTATACATATATTTATAGAGAGAGAGAGAGCGAGAGAGAGAGAGAGAGGAAGAGAGAATTGTGAAGAACCTGTAGAAGTAGTTTATTCGGTTGAATTTAATTTGATTCTCTATATGCTCTATCTTGAGATGAAACTGCTGTAAACTGATAGTAGACTAACTTAGGGGAGGGGATATTTTTTTTTTACTAAGGTCTTCAGTGAGTAACTTGTCACTTTCATTTTCCGTATCTACCCAACTCTGCGTTCCCTTCTGGCTGACCCTACAATTTTCAATGTGTGAACGTGACAGTGACGCTTGTCTGCATATCTTCCTAGAACTCATCTCGCCTTTCTGTCCTCTCTTATTAGAAGCATGTGTCGGGAGCGGTGTTATTCGCTTCTTGCGGGCCAGTTCGAAGCGGCATCTCGCCATGCACGACGCAAGCTGGGTTACCTTGGCGAGCTCGGCCGTCTCTCTTACTTCATTATTTTTTTTTATTACTCTATAGGTCATGCTCATAGGTCAGGGTTAAATGTTGGCTACGGCGGCGAAGCAAAATGTCAGGTGACCCTGAATTATAGATTTTATTATACTGTTTGTCCGTCTATACTGCTGTTTGCTGTAGTGTCCTTCCGAAGAAAATAATTTATTTGCAACGAAAATCTAGTTGTCTGACATCAGATTCAAAGTAAATATTTGAACTTATAGCCTTGTTTGTAAGTGAGACAAATAATAAGGAATCTTTATGTTGAATTAAGATCTCCTTTATTCCGTTGTCCATTAGCCTACTCTGCACTTCCGGAAAGTCGCGCATGCAGTTAGTAATATAGAGTACAGATTACAAAGTCCGCAGAGCGTTTAGAAAGACCGTTTCATTACTCCTTGTACTATTCTTTAGCAGCAGTGCTAGCCGCGCCTCTCATTGAAACTATTCTAGCGGTGACGATTGTAATCTTGCGGAATGTAGTTTTTTGCTCATTCCACGAGGTGGCGCGGTTGAGCAAGGGTTGTCTTCGATGTCGAGTACCAGACCAGACGACGTCTAATTCTATCCAGTACAGGCTGAACGGGGGGGCAGGTCTGCCTGATGGCCGTCCTGGCCAGATAAATTGAGCGCGTTGTGTTGCACGAAGAGGTGTGTAGGCGGGCACTGTCCTGTTGGGTTAGCATGAGGTAGACCGATCTCGCTGGCTGCGCACAACCTGTCTGCGTGTCCCAACATTGAACTGATTTTATGCCAACACGTCTAGCAAAAACAGCATGGTTTGGAATTGAATTAGAACACTGATTAGTAAACAAGTGCTTTTCGAGACAAATGTATACCAACTCTAGCCAATTTTTAATGCAGTTTGATTAAATTCAAATTGGTAAAAGTATTTTATTCATATAGAAGTGCTTGTATTTGAAAATTAATATATAAACAAACACGTCCATCACTGTTGACCATGTGACTTTGACAGTTGTGTTCCTTTGGGGTAGGTCAATGTTTAGTACATGCGCAGAAGACGAATAAGCGGCCTGCCTCATCTTTAGTCTATGGGTTAACGCAGCTTCCCGTTGTTAAACGAATGGCAGAAGATCGGGCGAGACGATGTTTTGGATGTTACCGTGAACTGTTCAATGCTACCTTTACAAACACCAGAAGCGAACGGGCATTGAATATGTAGGCTGTGGTTTCGTGCACAATGATTCCTGACGTTGATGCGGTGCCGTGTGTCGGTGTCGTATACACAGAGGTGTGTGTCGCTCACCTGGTCGACACCGTGCATGCAAACAACCATAATTAGCTCCGATCAGAATCTGGTCTCGTCATTGAAAGCATATTAGCCCTTCTTCGCTTCAGTCGCTCCATTCTCAACTGGATGCGGGCTTCTCTTTGGTGAGCCGTGAGTGGAAGTCTTGTCTAGCGGCACCCCTGATCGTCGCTCAGCTTCGAGTTATCAGTAGCGGATGGTTTGACTCTAGTGTGATACTACATGCTGTGCGGTCCGCTATAGCAGCTCGTACGATGTGACGGCGCTGGAGTGCATCATTGTAGCTGTGTCTGAAACCGTCAATTTGGGATTTTAGTATTTAGGAATTTGGGGCCTAATGGGTTCGGATGTCGCTTATCAGCGCTGCACGCGATGAAAGTGCGAATTACAGGCCTGCGCGTATTTCGACGTTGCTTATTATTTTAATCGCCGTTAATTGAGCTGCACTATCTTCGTGTTGAATTTATGCCGTTAAGTTTTCTTGCCGGGATTAACCTCCTCGTTGCTTTGTCGCTCCCTTCAACAAACATTCTATAACACATCAAATACCCTTTTCTGCAATTTAAGTACACCAAAACAACTTCGCTGTACAATATATACTTACATACATAATAACATGACGGCCGCTTACTTTCCATTTTCAACACGCACGTTTCACCATTTACAATCGCCAAAACGAGGGAAATAACACGCAAATAAACAGTAGCAGACGATGTTATGGACCTATGGTAATTTAGTATGCTACTTCAGCTCAGTAAATTTCAACTCTTAATTCCCAACATTTTAAGGCCTAAACTTTGTCTCGTGATCGACTTAGTAACCTAAATAGCGGGCTGGCGTCCATTTCGTACAAGGCTAGTGTCACTGATGTCTGGAATCAGGTCTACGGGCATGCGCACCTTCCTATGATCAACGTTGCCAATATAGATGTGCTATTGACACTTATCGTCGAACGAATTGCGTAGTCTTCCAATATAATCATCCGACCTCACGGAGAACTACTATACTGCCTCGCTTAAACTCAAACTCAAACGCTCAACAATTACTTTACCACATTACTACAGTAATAGAAACTGCAGGCTATTCCATCTGCAGGTGCCCAATTGTAGATATGCTGCATGTATTATATTTTGATTCCTTGATTCTTCCACATAGCTACGCTCTGTATCATCTCATGTACTGCCCTATAGTAGTGCCACGTGTTAATATAATATTGCTTTTAAGGCATTATTTTTAATTTTTCGGTAGTGTATTTGATGACAGAGGCTATTCGACACCAGGATTTGCGCGGTTTAGTTCTGTACCAGTTAACCGATTTATACGATTATATGGAAATTAAATACAAATTTAACAGGATATATATATATTTTTTTTGTTAAACACATTACCAACGTCAGAGTGTTTTATATTGGCGTTTGTTTGCTCAGTCTCGTGAGTGAGTTAAATCAGTTTGCAAAGGCGTTTAAGATTTACATTAAACTGTACATGAGTATATTGTGCAAGCAGTTTGTATATTAAAATTTTTAATGTACTTCACTTTGAAACATGCCATCCCGCGGCATACGATGATTTTAAACTCTAATTTATCTCAGCAGAGGTGTTTGAACTAATAATAAGTTGCCTTTTTAAGGCCTCAGGAAAGTTATTTCAGCGTTCATGGGAAAACAACTTATATGCTCCGGCGGTTCCACACCTACATCGACAAGAAACGAGTTTGTTCAGGTTTCGTCCAGACAACTGCTGCAGTCAAGGTCATGTTGACATTTAATAACAATATAGGTTTTCAGTACACACCCTGTGTTAAATACGACATTTCTCTATAAGGTTTAAGCGATGACAGTTTATTTAGTGTAGTGGAGATTGTATAACGTTCACTAGAATCGTCATATTTGACACATTACGGCCTGATGAACTTTATTTATTTATGTTGAAAATTTGTCTTAAATATTTCCTCACAGACACAGACGTGCAAGTATAATTTTTTTTTGTGGTGGGAGGGGAAATAGTTTGTGGGGGTGGGGGGTGGCTTCAAAGAAAGGTAAACGTATTGGTTGATGGAACTCTAACTGCTCTCTTTCTACCAGAAACTAGTTTCTGGATCCGCGTCCTAACATTTAAAAAATTTGCGGAAAACAAATATAGCTTATGTTTAGTGATATGTTAAGTTTTAAAGGGCGTAACATGAAATGCAAATTCCGTAAATACGCAGTTATTTTTGCGTACAGGAATGGGCAACGTAATCATTTTACTTTATCAACAAAATCGGTGAGTTTGCACTTAACCTAGGTGAGTTTGGGAAAAAATGATCTCTCTCATGTGGGTTTAGTTTGTGATTTCCAGGTAATCGCGGCTGTGTATGAGCAGCAGGCGGGGAGGAAGAAAAGCTACGTCGAGTTGTGTCCAGAGCTGTAGGACGTAATTGGCCAGAGATTTAGCAGTGACGCTCGGCCAGAGGCGGAGACGGAAGCCGCCGGTAGTCCTTGGGCCGGGGTTGAGGTGAGCCAGGCGATTCTCGCTCGATTGGCGGTCTGGGGAACGCCACGCCCACGATATATCGCCTTCAGTGGGCCGGCGCTCGCCGCCGTCTCTGCCTGTCCTCGCACGCCTACACACCCATAGCATTCCCCCGGCCGATTGCGATCTGGCCCTGCCAGGACCCTGCCCCCTCCGCGCTTGCCCCCTCGACAAAGGAACAGGCGCTCTGTCGAGCCGCCTTGTCTGCACCACCTCCCAGATACCAGACTAACATTTCAGCGTAGAGGCTGAGTTATAGTCCATTTACGGTTACTTACAAGTTTTGTGAAGCCCTGCTAAAGATCTACTTCCAGGATATTCATCCTCCTCATAGAAGCAAATCTTAACTGAGTCTAGAAAATCACATCAAACGAACAATGCATCACATTCGTGCGCACGCAGTGTAGTAACATTTTTCATAAGAACTATTTATTGCAAGGCATTACCAACACACCTATTTACTCCCTGTTTTATTCATTTTAATTATAAATAGAAAACTATAATTCATACATAACATATAAGTAAGAGTTAAAATCAACCAAAAGTAACGTATTTTTATGTTGACAAGGGTATAAAACGCTTGTGATAAATGGAATATAAAAAAAAAAAAACAATCAAGCACGTTAAACATGGAATGATTTTCCAAAGGTTTGGTTAAAAATGTGTGAAGAAACCGCGAGTAGATTATAGAAGTTCCTCATTGTTTACAAGTTGTAATTGTTTGGTTCCCAATGACAAAGAGACCAGACTGATGAAATGGCCGGCAGAGGTCGTCGTGACACATTTTAGCTTTATCCAGAGCACAGGGTTCTTGATAATACAGAGCTGAAACAGTGAACTTCGGCCGCACACGCAGCAAAATGTTGGAAAGTCATTCGCCAATCAGCGCCTAGTGACCTACTCGGAAGGCCGTGGCTACGATGAAAGCGGCATAGCGGTGAGTGGCGTGCGGTGCCGGCTACAATGAAAACGGCGATCTCTGGCCTAGGACAGTGCCGCACTTCGCGCCTGACTCAGTCTCAACGGCGTCTCCAGAGCGACGACTGCGGGGCTCTAGCCTAAGTTTTTTCGAGTCGCAGATCCCGATAGTGAAATAACGATTTTCGTATTATTTCCGGTGTTTGGTATTCTAAGTTAAAGATGACTTCTCGATTCTCGTGAGAAAACGATTGAGAGCACTCGACATCTAATGTGTTGTCGAAAGCTGCTTTCCCGATCGGGAAGCTTAGTTTCAACATGGCGGGTGATAAGCATCGTGGCCGTATTTATTGCAAACCGGCGTAAACTTTATTGTTCCGTCCTTAAGCGCAATACATAACACATAAAAGGTTAAAGTAGACGTGGAAAATTATTAAATGCATCTAATTGTATCAATACATGTTCGGAAATATAGACATTATATTAATTTATTTTGAGCCGATTTATTTAATGTGTAAATGGTCGTGTGGTTATGTCTCGTGGCCGCTAGTCAATACATGTTTTGGGCTCGGGGCTTGGCTGATAAATATTTTTTACTTCTCATAATAACATAGAAAAAAATTTTATTTGTACATGCAATAATCAAACGAATTAAACGGGCCGCTTCTATCATTTTATGAATATAGGCTACACCGTTTTTTTGTACGAAGAACTTTACTTCACTAATGGTAACGGAAATTCGCGTGCTCCTACAATAAAAAAATACACGGTTTTTATTATTTAAGATTTGTTGTTTATGGAATTTGTTGTAATGGAATTTTCTAGGCAAACTTTAATATTGTATTTATTAAAACCACATTTTACGTATCGTCTTCTATACATTTCGTTAAGTATATCACAACTGTTAGATGGGACTACTACGTAACGAATTATCTCATCTTTTAACTGTCGTTTTTATACGTGAAACAGTATATTCCTTTAAAACAAGCAATGCTTTCAACTGCCAACCCGTGTATGCAACACATTAACCATTCACCATATCGCCATTTTCCACAGTCAATAGTCTGCCCATACGAAGAGATAGTGGCCACGTCTAAATATTTCACTCTAAATATCCAGCGCCACGCATTGTAAAATGGAATAGTACTTGTTTTATATAAGGCAATGTATAAATAATAAATTAATGTATGTGCACTTTTCTGCATTAAGTAACCACTTAAAATGCATAGTCTGTAAGAAAAGTTTTAATTTCATCATACATTATTACAGGCACAGCGTGTGTTTGCATTCGTCACGTTGCCTGCCTGAACACACGGCAAGGAGGTGACGAAGGTTTTATGGG
>NQII01003492.1:0-69848 GCA_002778355.1 Clitarchus hookeri | reverse complement strand
GGATTGAGGTCTCGGAACGATAGTGCGCTCAAAATAACTATTTGGGCATATTCTACTTGCGATCGTTTCAAACTGCGTCTCCCAATGGGCAGGAGCGCTGACTGTCGAGATCGACATCGAGACCTGCCGATAGACTACCCGAGAAACTTTGAAAGTTCTTTACTAAAGCCGTGTTTACACCGGTGTTAGTAACACGTGTTGCTAACAATTTATAGTAACATTTTGAAAAACGCCTCTGTATTTGTTGTGTCAGCAACATAAATACCATGTTAGTAACAAAAATTATGTTAGCTGGAAGTCGGTAAAGATCAAAGAGTTGATAACATTTGTTAGCAACACGTGTTACCGCGTTTCTTCGATGTTAGTGACATTTCTCCTCCAACCCGCCGCCATTGCCGCGGGCCGCCTCCACCACACGTAACTCCCGTCTCAGTGTCTTCCTGGCAATACGAGTGGCGTGGTGGTGTTTGTCACCCAGTGTAGTGTGCAGTTTCCTTCCCAGTTCAAATGGAAAATATGTTGAGCGAAGTAGAATGGTCGAGGGATAAGGTTGTTGAGCTGTTCCGCGAAAAGACTGTTCTTCGGGACCAAACGTGTGCGCAATTCAATGATAGAAATCTTAAAAACAACCCTTGGGGTGAAATGACTCGCGAAATGCAAACAAGCAAGGAAAAAGTGCAGAATAAAATGAAAAATGTTGATTGGCCAATACCAGAGAGAGTCTAAAAAAGTGAAAAGTGGCTCAGGAGTATATTCCGTAAAAAGCAAGTGGTTTGCGTTCGAATCGCTGCAATTTCTGAACGACAAAACAGCTCCGTGGCACACTCGAGAGGCTGGAGTAGAAAATGACAATGAGGTAAGTGAAAATAGTGTTAAATCCGTAGTCCCTTAAGTTTGTAGGCGTTCAGCAAATCCAGGGCTGGCAACCTACAGGTTTTGTGGGCTACCACAAACTGTACGCCGATTATAAATAAATGTTTAATTACTGTATCTTACGTCGGTAATTAAGTATATAACTGTGGGACATGTATAATGGTGCGTAATTGCTTAAAAAGAAAAATAATGTCATATCTGGCGATGGTTTGCTTGTATCAAAGTAGGCCTATATACAATAGGCACTGTGGGAGACAAATGCAGGCCTATTTCGGTAAATAGGTCTACACATTTTTAAGTCACCAGGTAAGAACAATGCTTAAATACAAAACAAAGTTAAAGACAACACATGAAAACCACTCTTAGATACACCACTATAAGACTTGCTTTTTCTTTCTTAACAGTCTTTTTGCTATGGAACCGAGCCTTCAGAGCTTTTGAAATAAGCACTGAATTCCTCCCATATTTGTTTTGCCAGCAGGGAAGATTCCTTTGGCACTCGTTTTAAACGAAGTAGTGTTCCTGTCGGCATACCACCTACTCGCCACTGACCAGGGACTTATGTTGCCGATGTGCAGTCTTCATGGTCAAATGTACCCGCAGGAGTATATGATGCACTGGACGATTTACTTCGTCGTAGAAAGTCGTGTAAATGTGTACAGGCTAACACTACTCTTTCAGCGTTTTCATGCCCGAGCAAAAGAGTGGTTTTCGAAGGACTCTGAACACCACAGACAATATGCCGAAAACATTTTCAACAACCCTACGTGCTTTGGAGTGTCTATAATTTTAAATATGTTTATTGCTACCCACGCCATGAAGTCCTGGAAACGGTTTCATAATAAATGGCTGTAAGGGAAAGGCATCATCAGCTAACAATACGTAGGGAACAGGAAAGTTTCTTCCAGGCAAGCAACTGTTGTTCGGAATGTTCAAACTAGAGTTTTCCAACAGCTGTTTTAAGGTTCTCTGAGAAAATAATCCACCGTCCGATAATCGTCCTTGACACCCAACGGAAACGCACGTAAAGCAATAATTAGCATCGACAACGGCTAGCAAGACTATGCTGAAAAATCCCTTGTAATTAAAGTAATTGCTTCTTGTACGTATAGATACTTGTAGCGTCACATGCTTCCTATCCATGCTCCCAATGCAATGGGGGAAGTTCCACAGACGATAATACTCGTTGGCGTGATGCAACCGCTCTTCTTTTGTTGACGGGATCTGAAAGCAAAAACGTATGCTTACCAGCTATATGTAGAGTGCAATAAAAACAAATGTTTAATTAAGAAATTACAAGCGCTGTTGTCAGTGCCTGCGTACTGCGTCCTTATTTGTTTATTATATACACATTGTTATATTATACACACACGCATGCGCACGCGCGTGTGTGTATGTATATTAGTGTGTGCGTGTTGGTTACAAGTCACGTATTACGACTTTGTTTTCAGGCGGACACGCCAGTGGAAAATCCAGACAGTGAATAAGTTCAGGAAATCGTTCAGACTGGCTCCCGGAATGTCTCCGAAAAAGACACCCCGCCCCCACCTCCACCTGCTAACGTCCTAAAGAGAACGAGTAAACGGAAGTACAACCCTATGGTGCTTATTCGGTCATGAAACAATCAGGTAGTAACATGAAATAAAAAGACGACTTCGATGTATTTGGAAAGAATGTCGCTTGCCATTTACGTAAAATAACAAATGTGCGTAGTCAGCTTATTGCAAAGCACCGAATAAACCACATTTTGTTTGATATGGAAATGTTCTCATTCAATTACCATTCTAACAGCAATGCGAAATCTTGTTCAACTTCGAGGCCTTCTAATGCATTGTCATTAAGCTCCTACACGCGAGATCCTACAGTGCGTGAAGAGCATAGAGTCGAGTTATTCCCGAAAGTGAGCACTCTCGGTTTTGTTGATATGGATTTGGGGGATGAAAAGGAAGCCAACGAAGTGTTAAATAACGAGAAAAATTTTTATAGAATTAAATACTTCTTCTTGTTGTGGAACAGTTCTGGTATTTATTTACAACCTTGCATAGTCGCCCTGTCAATAACCTTGTATAAAAGCCTTGTTTACACGTGTGGAGTAAACGGCAGAGTGCTCGACCGAGTCTACAGCTCTGGAAAATCGAAAATTGTCAGCGTGGAGTATTGGAACACCTGCAGATTCGGCCGAGTATTTTTACTGTTTACTCCACCCTTCTACTCAAGATTGAACTATGTTTGTATTCATATGTGAAGAATAACTTTAAAACGATTACTTACTTGTATGTTCTCTTTCAGCAAATCGATCAAAGCCCCACACACTTCTGGTACAAACAATGAAATTGTTGCTTTTGAAATTAATTTTAAACAAGTAACTTAAGCTCGTGTATGAGTCTCCAGTAGAAAAAAAAACGCAAGGCCATTGCAAGCTTTTCATTTATTGGAATAGCTTTTCTGTAATTAGTGTCTTGTATGCCAATTTTATGTCCTATAATTGATATTAAAGACTCGGAAGTCACAACTAGCTATTCTCAAAAAGATTTTAAAGCTTCCATTACGCCTTATTTCGCCTGACCAACGATCAATGTCATCTCCATTCAAGTCACTTAACAAGTCACTTTTACTATAAATAGCTCTTGCCCGCAGAGAAGGTCTCACCCAGAACCTTCTTTGTCTTCTCTCTTTCGCCAAAATTGACTCATGCTGCCACAGCGAGTAAAACTTCCTCCACACTTGACATCTTCCAACCAACTGAGGTTATGCGGCCACGATATTTTTAACAAAAGTAAATGTCAAACTGGGGTCATGTTACCAACATGTGTTGCCAACATATGTTAAGCCGCGTTTACGCAGACTGTTAACAACAAATGTTTATAATTTTTGTTGCCAACACGTTGTTAGTAACAAAAGTTATAAACATTTGTTGTTAACAGTCGGTGTAAACCGGCTTAAGACGTGCACTCAGGAAGAAAAAGAGGAAATATAGTGTACATCTTATCAACAGATTGCGTCATATGTATGGAGAATACCATCATTTATTTCCATCTTTAAGAGATGATAAGGAAAATTTTTTTTGAGTATAGCAGAATGTTAGCAGAAACATTTGACTACATACTGGAGAGGATGATACCTCATTTGGTGAAGAAGAGGGTGGAGTTAAGACAACAAGTTATGCTGGAAGAACGTCTTGTGGTAACAATAAGGTATGGCTGAATTATGTAATTATTTTAACAGGCCGTTGCGATAAATACAATTACGAAGGTCAAATGTTAAACGAAAATTGTAACCTTTGTACTTATGTCCTGAATTTTAAGTTATAAAACACTGAATTATTTTTTCCGTTAACATGTTAGGTCAACAGTTGGACATTAGTTTGGAATTATGTTAAGTTTAATTATATATTGAAATGTATATTTGATAAATTATAAGCTACTTTTCCCCTCTTGTCTTATCGACTGCGCGTGCAGCTTTCCTACCTCCCCCTGCATCCACATTCCAATGCTACAACTGGCTGCTCGTCGGCAGAACGCCCTAGCTGTATATTTGTCTTTTATCACCCTGTCAGATATCAATTTTTCTCCTAATTGCATAGGCTTCTGAGATATAAAAAAAAAAATGTAAAATGTATGCCAATGAAAAACACAATTTGTTCAGGAAATAAGATCGTTCTTAGTACAAAAATTAAACATCATATAGCAAGATTTAGAAAATTACAATACTAAAGATTTGGAAAATTACAATACTACACTCTAAATCTGAATCAGTGAGAATTTCACCGTTTCAATCAGTTAACAGTATCTGACTGATTCAACAGTCACTTCAGTGAATTTAACTGATGAATCAGTGAAAAAATGCAAGTTTTCCTTCACTTATTGACTCAGTGACATTTTTCACTGATTCATCAGTCATTTCTCTCACTATTTTTCAGTGATTTGTTTTTTGACTGATGTATCAGTTAAGCAGCGTGTAAAAATGGCCGTTAAACAACGCGTATAAAGTGAAATAACAACGTTTAAACTAATAAAACCAATACAGAATGCTTTCTAAAATGTGTTCCGTCTTTCAAAACACCATTTTATGAGGTAACATGAAGATTCAGTCTTTCATTCCGTTTTTAACGTCTTTCATTTCGTTTTCATGTAATCATCGCATAGCTCTGTTTGAAGGCTTAAACTGCATGTAATGTGAAGAGAGTGCACTCATATGTACTATCCGTTCTAACAATCCTAACGATACCAATTAAACCAAAAACGAAAAGTAAGGGCATACAATTTAAAATTATACGCTTTCGATGAGTACATTAAGACAGATATTTTACTCCTCGTTATCAACTCTTTTTCTTTCTTTCTTCCTCACTACTTTCCTCATGCAATATTTTATCTTTTTCCGTTTCCCCTCTGCCTTAAATTTACCCCACTTTTTTCTTTTCCTCACATTTATTTTTGTGTTCCAGTACTCTTTTGAACGGTTTGGACATGCTGTTTACTTAACCCCCCCCCCCTTAATAATTCTTAATTTATTTTCTTTTTTCCTCTTGGCCCTCCTTACGTTGTGTATACATTCATATTTTACCCAACCATCTTTCTTACATGTTGCACTAAATTTTAATGTCTGCCTCTTTTGTTTCTCTGACCCCCCCCCCCCATTCTCCATGATTTCAACATTGCTTTACCCTTGCTCATGTCTTGTATGAATTCCATACTATTTACAAAGAAATTTCCCAATACACTTTCAAAATTAATATTCTCATTTGTATACAAAATTACCTCATCCTTTAGTGTAACACAACTTTGTTTCGATATTATCTCATCTAATGATACAGAACCTGTTTTATATATTTCCTCACCTTTACATTTCTCTTCCCCATCTCGTTCATTTACTTTAACCTCATTCAGTTAAATTTCTATGTAATTTAAATTTTCTTTCCGTTCCCTATGATTTTGTTTACCATCTTCAAAATTTTTTTCCAAAATATTAAACATATCCGTTTGTTGTACTCTTTAACAGTTTGTATTTATTTTTGCATTACCTCATTATCTGCTCTAATTGTTTGTATCTCTTTTTTAATAACCTCATATTTGCTCTAACTGTTTTTATTTCTTTTTGAATAACCTCCCTACCCGCTTGCATTTTTTCCTGCATTGTTTCGACTTTTTCTAATGTTTGCATTTTTCTTCTGCACGGTTTTGCTACACAATCTAACCATTTGCATTTTATTTAGCATGGCTTCGAATTTTTCTAAGGTTTTTATTTTTTCCTGCATGACTTAAAGTTTTGCAAATATTAACCCTAACATTTTCTCCATACCAAGTGTTTGAATTTCTTTTTTTTTGCTTCAGGAATTATATTGTCTTCAAATTCTAAAAATTCTAATTTTTCCCCGTCACTCATTTATTTTACAAGAAATTCAAACAATATTTTTTACTATATGTACTTACAAAAGTTTTCCTCCAAACCTGCAAAAAAATAATTTTTCCTTCGCTCTCTTCTGTACTTGCGTCTCATGGAAAAATTATCCCCGATGTCCCTCGGTGTGCAGACTGCTTACTGCATCTGCAGACGTACTTTAGATGTTCTTAGCATACCCGGGCACCGCATCTCTTCTCTCCCGACGTCTCGACTTGTAGCAAAAAATTCTTTCTCGGGCGTAGTTCTTCCCTTTGCCGAAGTTCGTAGATTCTGACGTTCTAGAATTTCGTACTTCAGCTTCAGAAGTTCTAGATGGTCACGAAGTTCTTCTTCAGCCCCACGTTGGGCGCCAGTTGTTACATTTCAGATATTTCACATATTACCATTAACACGTTGTGTTACGTTTTCAATTAAATTACACATGAAAAATTTCTCAACTTCAAAATATTTTTTATTAAAATTTTTTTCTCTTCAGTATATTCAACCAATTATTCACCAATCTTCTCGAATACAATACAATTCAATGTTATTTATCTTTAGTTATTACACATTTGCCTTTAAAAAAATCTTGCTGCAATTAGTTTAATACAATTCATATATGTTCTTAATTATTATATCATTAAAACTTCTTGTAAATATCCACGTCCATCTTTGGAGGCGGTGAGAATTGTTCTAAAGAAAAAATTATATTATATTATACTTCTGCCTTATTTACGTTGTCTCCTGTCCTCCAATTGGCGATCGTCTGACCATGACTCATATCTCCGCCAATCAGTAATGGTGATACGAGAGACAACCAGGATAATTTTATTTAGTACTTTTGTTTAGTAAACATTTAATGCCGACTACCCTGTAGGAAAGGAATGAAAAATAACAAATAACATGTTAATACTGAATACTGTCTAGAAACAAATGAAAAATATTTTTACATTATCTCTATGTCAATAAACAATTAACACAACCAAATATTATATTGTTAACTCATATAATAATATGTAATTTGGAAATTATATTAAAGAAAGTGTCAACATAAGCAAGAACTCTGTAATCATATATCTCATTATATAATGAAAATGTCTATGATAAACGGTAAACATAACCCCGAAAATCTGCAATGTTATAGTTGAGGACAAAGGGGTAAATGTTACTGATCCTGAAGACCCGGCTCGATGGCTTCCGTTACTGCCACAGCTGTCTTTCGAGCTTCATGTAGCCTATACGCCTTCATGACGGATTTATGTATAGAGATTCGAAGCTCAGCTTTTCCATGGGGCTCAGTTCTTGCATGAAGGGCAGAAGGCTAACCAAAAAATGATAGTCGTCTCCACATTATCGCGGCTGCATGCCTAATATTGCACCGATTTTCCTTTCCTCCAGTCTCATTAACTTTACTTCAGTACTTTCTAAAGTACCTTCACCCTTCGTATTATTTTGGAATCGTCCACTCCCTACTTCATGAGAACCTGTTGAAGACTGTGAGCGAGAAGTTTGAGATGGGAGAGAGAAAGGTGAACGCTCACTACCTTAACGTTCGTTTTCTTCACGTTCGATATCGTCTTCTTCTACATTCCTATGACATGGATTCGTTTCGTGGACTTCGAACTCGTTCAGGCTGCTCGAAGTCTCATTTGGTTGAAGAACGCATCTGGTGAACATCATGAGATCGAATAACTTCCACTTTGGCTTGGGAGGAATGGCACTCGACCCTGGTATCACTTCTGTTTCCTTTTGAAGCAGTTTTCGGAATTTATCTTTCATGTTCTTCCATTTATTTTTCGGCTCATCTCTGGAAACAATTAAATATTAATGTTTTAGAATATTTTCCTATTGCGTAACTTTTGTAAAGCATTATTTGTAACAATATTTTATAACATTAATTCCTGTGTAATAACTATTTGTAATACTGTTAATTTTTCTTTTGCTGGAAAAGTCTGTATTTTTATTTATTTCCTGTAGGTTCCTATCAACTGGAGCATAATTTAGACACCGTGCCTTTGAATTCCGGCGGGGAAGACTGACTGTGAGCAAAATAATATTTGGAACTTGCCGGGCTCTTGTGTTAGAGTTTGCTAAATAATTTATGGCTTCACCGACTGAGGAACATTTGAGACAAGTTGCAGAGAGGTACTACATATTGTGGAATTTCCCGAACTTCATCGGTGCCATCGATGGACGACATTGCGAGCTAATGCGCCCTCCACATTCAGGCTCTAGCTACTTCAATTATCTTAAGTACTCTTCTATAGTGTTATTGGGTGTTGCCGACGCTGACAAGAGGTTCGTGGTTATTGATGTCGGTTCAAGAGGAAAACGGAGTGATGGGAGTGTATTTATAAATTGAGAACTGTTTAAGAGATTATAGAATGACACATTCAATATGCCAGCAAGTACGAAAATTCCTGGTACAAACATTCTAGTGCCACATGTTCTGTTAGGGGATGAAGAATTTCTCTTAAAGACGTTTTTAATGCGTCCGTTTCCGGGAAAAAATTTGACTGCACAGAGGGAACAGTTTACTAACCGCATTTCCAGTGCAAGGAAAACAATAGAATGTGCTTTCGGAATTCTGCGTGTCAAGTGGCGATTTCTAGGGAAGAGTATGGAGTTACAAAGTGTGAAGAAAGCAAGCATGCTTGTCCAGACCACCTGTATTTTGCACAACATAATCCGAGACAAAGACGATAAAACTGATCCTCATTACATAATATATCACAGAGGAGAAGGACATACAGAAGGTGAAAACTTAATTCATGTTCCCGAGGAATTTAGGAGGCCTGCAGACGAAGCCAAGAATGTAAGTGACAAGTTTACCGAATATAATCTCTAGTACGTCTACACCTGCATCCCAATTGGATATGTGTTTTCTCAATAGAAAGAACATAAAAAATTAAGTACTATCGATGTTTCCCCAACACAACATGATTGGACTACTCCTAGCATGTAGTCCAGGTACACAAGTAGTGTAAATGAAATTATTTCATAAGAATAAAAAATGTTTTGTAAAATATATTTATAACATTACGCGACACATGTAACAGCCATAGTAAAACTCAGAGCAAAATGGGTTAAATGATAAGCTTATGCCCAGGATTACTAGAAAATTGTTATTTATTTTAGAATTTCAATTGACATAATTTTGTAGATTTTTGTGACAAACACGTTACAAAAACCGCATAATTCTATCACTGACGATTTTAATTCATTTGGGTGAAACATAGAGTTCCAGACTAACTGTGTATAGTATTAGAAGATTTAATAGTACTTTGTAATTCTCATTGTATATAAAGAATACATAACAATTAAAATAGTTTTTGTCTTACCAGGGATATTTATTTTGCACCCTATATCCTCCCACTGTTTTCTTGTAATCGTAGTTTCCTTATAGTCATTGTGACAATCGTTCCACAAACAAGGTCTTGATTGCACTTCCGACAGTAACGTTTCCACATCTTCGTCCACTAGTTTTATGGAAATCGCACCTTTCTGTCGTACGGTTACCGTACTAGTCGACATCTCGTGTACAACTCGTGCCGGAATCCTGAGCGGTGGTAGAACATCTAATGTTGGGCAGCTGCGGCGAACGGCGCCGCTCTGCCGTTCAGGAATATCCTAGCCACCCTCTAGCGTTTCCGGTTCCTATCAGTGCAAAGATAAATACAGGGCGGTACCGCTCTGCCGCTTTCATCGTAGCCGCGGCCGAAGCCGGCAGTCCATGCCAATAGGGAACCTATCGCAGCACGCAGTAGCCAATCAGACACAAGGCCCGTTCCCAGAGCCTCTCGCAGCCATTAAGATAATGGGTACGGCCACGTACAAGGAACTACCACTCCATTTCGTCTCTGTATGCTTACATACTCTCTGCCCAGAGTGTACCATAACGTGGACGCCGACAGCCTCCTTTTGTTGCGACGCATGCAGCGCTCAGGAGTCTTAGAAGCGGCGATGGCCGTCAAAAGGAAAAACTAGACGCCATACCTACCATAAAATGAGAACCACTGAAACAATTTAGGCCAAACAAATTTATTGACATCTAAGCATGACACGCAAGCTGTACATGAAATAAATCATGCACACACACCACAGCTTCGGTCCCGGCTCAGCGCCCTGCACCAACTATTGGAGCGACTGTAAGCTTTGTCACGGAGTCTCCGTAGGGAAATGCCTAACATCCCACGAAGACACTACAAGAGGAGAAGATACCGGCCAACGAAGGAAGATATTCAGGAATATTGGTGTTATATATACCGATGTTAAACATGATGATACATTTGCTAAGCAAGTTTTTCAGTGTCAGGAGAGTTATGTTTTGATATCATTTTTGTTATAGGTTTGGTCTGCAGTGTATGACAGCTAACCCTGGTGATGGTGTTTTGAAAACGGGGGTTTTTTTTCCGTAGGCCTTGCGAATTGTCTTGTAGCGTGGATCAAATATATTTTTAAAATTTATCACGGAATGGATGTAAGACCGGTTTTCGTAGGAACAAACGAGCAATTAAAGATGCTGGAGAATACGGTTTGGGAGTCTTTCTAGTGATGAAGAAACTCTCAGGGTTTGTCAGTGGGCATACTTGTACTTCACTCGTGGTAACCAAACAAACCACGTCAGATATAGTCTTTGTTCCCAGGGGAAAACTTCTCTCCAGCAATGTTCTTATGAAGCAGCGAACCAAATCATCAGCCATATTTACAGGGATGCGATTTAATGTGCCATTTCTCGTCTGATCCTGGTTTTTTAAAAGTATTTTGCCAATTAGTTTTATTTCTGACGAAAAATATAATATCGAGCTGCCCTGCAGAGGACACATACTCAACTGTTTGCGTGCAGTTCTGGCATAACTATAGAAATAGTTCTACAAATAATCAGTGAGTAAAGCACAGAGAAAATATGTTCTGTAAATAAATTTCGCAGGCTTTCGTGATGGCCCTTGTCTAACTTTACTTTGCCTCTAGACTTAAAGTCNTCGCAGGCTTTCGTGATGGCCCTTGTCTAACTTTACTTTGCCTCTATACTTAAAGTCGCGTCAAAAAAGAATATACTAAAGTTTTGACGCATATTGCAGTCACCGTATTCACGATATTTAAATATAACTACTCTTTTTATTTTGTAGATGGCGATTGAAATGTACGCCGAAACCTTTATATACCAGTGACTTTGACACTTTGAAACTCTACAGTTGAGTTGAGTTGAGATATTTGGATAGCTCTTAACGAGGTAATGAGAGCCGATGAGGGTGAAATGAGAGGTGAGAATGGAGCAGCGCCAGATTGTAAGGGCTGGGGAAACGGGAGATCTCTAAGAAAACCCGCCGAAGTTTTAATTAAATCTGGAGATGCTGTTTATTGTTATATTTCTTTAACTTAGTTAAAGCTTCCTCTGCTGCATTAGAAATTGTATTAATATTTTCCTACTACTTCTCATTTATGTAATGTTTTATATTTAGAGTGTTCATCAATCCATTCTTTCGTTGTTGGTATATATAATGCCAAGGTCTTGAAATCGATGTATTCTTTAAACTTATTCTGCTGGCACGTGCATTTTATGTTTTCTCCAGATGGTCGAAGATAATACAATGTGGAGATATTGTGAATGTATCATCTATATATACTCTAGTTTCATATCCTATGTGTACCTTTTTTCTTATTTGTTGGCGTATAATCGATGTTAAACNTGTTGGTATATATAATGCCAAGGTCTTGAAATCGATGTATTCTTTAAACTTATTCTGCTGGCACGTGCATTTTATGTATTCTCCAGATGTTCGAAGATATGTTAGCCTGTAATACAATGTGGTGATATTGTGAATGGATCATCTATATATACTCTAGTTTCATATCCTATGTGCACCTTTTTTCTTATTTGTTGGCTTATAATCGATGTTAAATATGTTTCTTCTTGCGTTCCAGGCATATTTGTGAATATCTTTCGTCATATATTCGTGCATTAAAGTCACCAGCAACTTTAATATCCTATCATTAGAGACATGGAAATTTCGCGAAATCATATGAGGACAAGTTAAACTTCAATCACATCTGCATTTGAGTTTCTGCTGCTATTAGGCCACGGTGTGTTATACACGTCCAGGACGACTTTTTACCAGTAACGAATCTGCAAGGAAAACAAGGCGCGACTCCCGTGTTACCTGGTCTGGGATTGAACTGGAGACTGGAGAAACAGCTAATGAGGCTCGAGTCAAAAGTATTTTGAAGGTTATCTTGTTGCCAAATGAATACACGAAACTCCTGGGTCCCTACTTATCGTGCACATACTGTAACATACTCTAAAACGTTTCTTTTCATTGTTGTAGTTAATAAATTGCTATGATAATCAGTTTTTATTTTCATCTTTACGTGTATAGTTATTTCATTTANAAGGCGCGACTCCCGTGTTACCTGGTCTGGGATTGAACTGGAGACTGGAGAAACAGCTAATGAGGCTCGAGTCAAAATTATTTTGAAGGTTATCTTGTTGCCAAATGAATACACGAAACTCCTGGGTCCCTACTTATCGTGCACATACTGTAACATACTCTAAAACGTTTCTTTTCATTGTTGTAGTTAATAAATTGCTATGATAATCAGTTTTTATTTTCATTTTCATCTTTACGTGTATAGTTATTTCATTTATTCACAATACGCCCCTGTAAATCTTTGAGGTTGTCATTTTGTTCCATGAGCTCCCTACATTTCTCTTTGATGTGGATACAACGGCAATGTCAACGTTTGCATCCTTTTGAGCTTGCATGAATTGTTATTACATAATTACCTAATGTTATATTACAAGTGTAAGTTTATAAAAATAGTTTATATTCTTTATTCCTAGAACTTTTTCTCTCGTGAGTCATCATAGGCAGATCACTCTGGACATTTCCTCGGTTGCTAGGAGCATTCAAACAGTAGTTATAAGCTGCTACTTTTACGCCTCCTGGCAGTGCCAGTAGTTTCCCGTCGGGGTTTTCTTTTTCTTTGCGGAAAAACCCGGTTTTTATGCTCCGGGTACTCGCCTCATACCCTCTCCAAGTGAGTGCATTGCCCAAGGACGTACTACAGGATTGTGGGAGTGGGATTTGCTGGTAGGGATGCGAAGAAGAAATCGCAGAGGCAGGTACATCGCACAGTTTTCACTTCCTGACCTGTCGGTGTTGGCCAGAACCGTCGGAGGCACTTCGCCTTTGAACCCCCTGGATTATTAGTTTTACTATGAAAAGGTAACTAATTTTTATATATTAGTAGAGAAGAATGTCATTAACTCCAGAAGTCGAAGCAGTGAAAACAGCTTTGCTGGAATTAGTGAAATACTACTCATTACACTCTAAATTCGAATAATTGAGAAACCAATGATTCGCAGTGAAATTGAAGTACTCGAATCTGTCAAAATGGTTCTACTTGGAATCGATGGAAAACCACTGGTTGTTTCAGTGAAAGAATTTCACTGAATGAATAAGTGACAGCCAACTGCGTATGGTGAATTACACATTGTTTTTATTGAATTTAACCCGTCGTTACTAGAAATAAACGTATTTCCAATAGTCACTGTTTATATCGTGCAATTTAACATAATAAAAAAAGTAAAGAAAAAATTAGTTGCGTTTAGGATTTGAACCCACAATATCCCGCTTCCAGTCCGTTACCTTACTAACCGAGTCACCAACCCAGCGTTAACTCTGAATGGGGGATGTGTGTGTGTGTATATATATATATATATATATATATATATATATCCCCCATATATATAATATATACCTTAAATATTTATAAACAATATTTAGCTTTAAATTGTAAGTTTTTTCTTTTCGTTTTTAATTTAAATGATAACATCAGGATTTTTAAAACAAATAGTACGCATGAATGCACTCACTTCACCACATTTAATATAGTTTAAACCTCAAACCGAGCACTACAATAATTACGTGAAAAGGAAATTAAAGACTAAATGTTCACGTTGCCTCGTAAAATGATAGGTGTATTATAAAATACGAAACCCACATTTAAAAAGTATATTTTATAAGTTTTATTAGTTTATGCGTCGTTGTTTTATTTGATACACCTTGTTTAACTGATAAATTAGTCAAAAAACAAATCACTGAAAAATAGCGAATGAAATAGTTGATGAATCAGTAGAAAATGTCACTAAATCAATAAGTAAAGGAAAGTTTTTTTTTTTCACTAATTCGCCAGTTAAATTGGCTGAAGTGACTGTTGCATAAGTCAGCTGCTGTTAACTGATTGAAACAGTGAAATTATCACTGATTCAGATTTAGAATGTACTTCCGTAACCGAATTCCGCTGATTTAGTGGTAATGTCTTAGCTACTGATTTCAGTGAATTACACTAGCAGCACCATTTCCCAGCGGATCCCACTGATTCACCAGCTTGTACTAGTCCCTTATCAGCTTAATCTACAATGAATTGCCCAACATTTTTTGAAGCGCTGCATCAGTTTTAGTGAGTCGTGTGAAGATGATATTTTAAAAATGATTATGCAAGCAACATAGTCGCGAATTTCGCGTAGTTGACGCAGATAATTGCAGAGTAATTGACGCATGCGGAAGTCCACTTCGCGCAGTTTCTGAGCCCTGATTGGCGCTAACTGCAGCATTTTGACCTCAACGCTCCATCAAGTGAGGCCGCTAACAAGACTTTCGCATCTGGTAGGTGCTCCTGTTTGTCGATATTGATCGCACGTCGACTGTGTTTATCGCAACATGGCGGAGGTGGGTTCGCCTACGGCGACACGCATTTGGAAAACGCGGCCCACTGTGTGCAATGTTGTTCGCACTCCACAGGCTAGTCTTGTCTGCTGCGATTTTCCCGCTTTAAAATATCCCGCACCGGTAGCCTAGTTGTCGAGTGTCTGGCGTTTTTTTTGTTTGGCCAAACCTTTCGTACTTCTGGGCAGATGTGTCTCGACATGCTGGTTTTTAAAACTTTTTTTTATAAGATTTATTGTCGAGAAAAATTATTCAAAAATATACAGTCTATAGTTATTTAATTGCCCGTGGACCTTTCAAGGATGTAAACAAATTTCGTAATTGTGGAACGAGTTCCAGCTAAATATAGAACGCATGTCTGCCGGCCAGTACTCACAACGGGCTTTATTCGAGCGAAATCTCAAAGAATTAATAATAATAACGTGTAATAAACGGCAATTGCTTATTAAACTCTCTATTTTATGTTTTTCTACTCTGTAAACCTGAAATAGTGAGGATTGAGCCAAATCAGTAAAACCAGTGAAAATGGCTTTAATGATAATCAGTGCCAGATAACTAATTAATATGATGGCTGAATTTCACTGATTGATCTGCGGTTCTCACTGAATGTCGAAAATTCCACTTACATAAGTAATTTGTTCCCAGTTCATTTGCTTGATTCGCCAGTCGGCAGTAGCTTATCAACTGACTTTCAATGAATGTTATTTCACTGATTGATATCACTGATCCGCGCTTAGAGTTATCAGCGTGCATTTTACATACCAAACTAAACCTAACTTGTTGCTAAAAACAGCACAGTGCCTTATTCTGTAACGGCATTTCAACTCACATCCTTCGTACTGTAATCTTGCATGTAACGAAATACGCCAAGGAGATCGGCGAACAAGAAACTACTGACAGTCTACATGTGCTTATAATCACTGAATGGTAATTTTTTTATGCTGTTAAATCAATTAGGGTTGTTTGAAGAGTCAATTTATAAACTGCACGACACGCGTGTAGTAGCTTTATAAGTTAGCATGTATCTGATAGGCTGTGGCTGGCAAGGCTATTTCAGTGCCAGGCATAGAAAAGTGATTTACGGAGTATTACTTGATCATTCAGGTGACGATATGACCCACTCAACATGAACAGGCTGTAGCTGTCTCATTAATGTAATTGTTCGTCAGAATAACTGCACACATAACATTGTAGTTGCGACTTAGCAATTTTTGGTGAAATGCCGTTGCGTGTAAAATGTAAGAACCACGAGTTTCAGTGATGGGGATTCATGTTTAAGTATATACAACTCGACAGAATCACATGACTTAAAACTTTGAATAAGGAATATCCTTATATTTTCAATAATACAAACTGCAGTAAAAAACTGCTGCATACATTATAAAATAAGTCTGTAAAATCCTACAAGAACTCTTGTGTGGCAAATGTATAAAAATGAGGATACGTATTTCAGATTGGCGTGAGTTAATTATTTTCTCGAAATGTACTTTCAATTTCTATCCCTGAGAGTTACAGACAGCACCTTGACTGCTTTCACCATACTGTGCAGAAGATGTTAATAAGTAACTTAGACAAGGATGAGAGGAGGTATCGAGGCCAAGGTCCCTCAGGTGTTGACCTTCAGTGCTAAAGGTTCTCTTTTTGAATCCCGACAAAGCCCAGGTATCATTGACGCTCTAAGCCTTCCCGCTAATAGCTTTCAGATTTCAGACCAAGTGAGTCATAAAAAAAATATAGAATAAGAGGAGCCAATATGATGCCAAAACCCTGTAGGTAATGCGCGGCCATCGTACTGTAGTGATATATAGCGTCTGTACAAAAAATTAACGTATAGTCAATTCACAGTTATTTCCAACTTTTCTGAAGCCCTGCTAAAGTTATACTTCCAGGATATTCCTCCGCCTCGTGCTAACAAAGCTCAACCGAGTATAGAGAATTACACCAAAGTGATAACGCACCCCATTCGTGCGCACTCAGTGTAATAATATTTTGCATAATAACTATTTATTACTAGGTGTTACTATCACACTTATTTTCTCACTGTTTTATTCATCTTAATTATTAATGAAATATTATATCTTAGAGTTAAAATACAGGTAAAAATGTATATTTATAACCAAAATTGTATTAAGAGTACTTTTATATTAACAGAAGTATAAAATGCTTGCGATACATGCCATATTAGGAAACAACCAATCACATCATACATGGGGAGATTTTTCAAAGGTTTGATTCAAAAAGTGTGAAGAACCCGTGAATAGACAATAGCCATGGTGCTGAGCGCTATAGCATAGCGAGCATTGGGACGGAAATGCTAACTAGAAAATGTTTGTATTTGTGGTGGCAAAACTAACTTTACTGTCGATGGGCTTTCTGTACTACTCTATCAAACCAAGTGTGCATCGGGAAAATATGTGAACTACACAAAGTCACGCCATACTCGCCCTTCCCTCTTATTCATCCCTTCCTCTTCAGAGCGGCGTTCCAAAACGTTACTCTGCAAGTATACTTTTCTCTTTGGCTGTCCCAAAACACACTGAGTAACTCTTTTACTTTCTCTTGCCAGTGTCCCAAAACTAAAAATTACGAGTGCTAAAATGCGTATTTTTATTTAAAAGTTGACTTCTATAAAGGTTGCATATTTAGACGTAATATTTATGATTAACTTATGGTAAGTAAAGCTGTTTATGTATATAAGTTAACTATTTTTTTTTGGAAAAGAAAGAATTTGGGGAAAGTGATAAATATGTTTTGAAATTTACGTTGGTTGATTAATCAGTATATATTTGTAAACACGGCATGTTATTTACACCACGCTCGTTCCAAAACCATTTTTAATATTACTTTCCTCAACTGTGTCGTAGTAACCGTTAGTTACGGCACAGTGGGGCACAATGCATATTTGATATGCTTATATGCATACTGTATGGTAATATAAATGTACACGTATAGTATATGATAATATTTAAAAATATGCCTAAAGCATATTATACATTAATATAAATATATGTTAGTGCATAGGTGACGGTATCTGTGGGTTTTATATTTTCCCCCGGGCCCTTGCTGGTGCGAACAGAGTGTAAGGGTTTTCTCAGGGTGCTCCCACTTTTTTTAAAATATACATAATGCATCCGTATTTTCTCTCTGAATTAAATGGGTAAAAATATTCCTATAGACGACTGCTACTCCATTGAGTGATGAGTTGACTGATTCTCGTCCGACAAATTCCTAGAACCTCGATGTCTTCCACTGGAAAACTGGTGGGTTGAACTTCGTTTCCGACAGCTGAGTCTAGAAAATGAAAACTTTTTCACACGTCGGTTACTCTTCGTCAGTCATCTGCAATGATTAACATTGGCACTAAGCTATTTCTTTAAAGCACGGCCCACCCACCCACACCAGTACAGTTTTTTCAGTGTACACCGTGTGTTTTGAGTTGAGAGAGCTTAGCAGCTTAAATAGGCGAGGACGTTTAGGTTGACGAAGAATGTCAAATGTCCCGAGAAAATCTGCCGGACATCGTCAAGTCCATCACGGGTGATACTGTTGGCAATGACATCAATCACGTTTCTACATGCGCGAAAATACAGATGCGACCCCTGCCGGGAATCGAACCTAGATCGCATTGATGGGAGGCGTGCGCTCTGGTAGCTGTGCAACGGCTGTTGAGAGGATGGTGTGAAGTATTGAGCGTGTCCGGTCCTGTGTCGGTGCCGGGTAATCATTATAGAAAGGGTGCCTGATCTCCACCGCCACGTTTTGTGGTTCTCTGGGATGGTGATTATCGTAGTGTTCACATAACAGTTTGTAAATATTTAAGCATGAGTAATAGGACTCGCATTTATTGCTGCCGTCATTTTGATGAAATAAAGAATTACTTTATCTCAGGTGAAGGACTGAGGTGTGCTGTTGAGAAATTTTACTTGTGTAAGCATGGGGTCGTTTTCGCCCTAGGTCGCAAAGCATTACTAACAAACATGAGGATGTGCTTGAACGTAATCGCCATGGTTCAAATCCGATTTAATGAATATTTACAATCATATTCGTGATCTGATCGTAATATTCAAAGTTATGTTTTTTCATCGTGCAGTCCCGAATGTCTTTGTCCTGCTGCAGTTAGGCCGGTAAATACTTGAATACGGTTGCAATTTAGCGAGGTGCGTAGACCAGGATAAATTCTTTCGGCAGGTACGGTAACTCGTCCCAATGAGAAACATTGGTGGAGGGATTGGAGGAGAACCAACTAATTAACCAATGAGAAACATTGGCGAGGGTCAGTCGTCTGCTGGTTGTGGTGCTGAGAAAACCTCCGGAAAAGGAAGTTTTTCGTATGAATTTTTTGTTAACAATTTAAAATAACGTATAGACTTTAATTTCGTAGATGTTTGAAGTATTTTAAAATTCGTCGTTAAAAGAGTATAAACAGCAGAGTCGGGGCTTAAATTTTAGATAAAGGATTACAGTGAAACCAAATAATGATTTCAGCTTAAATTATTTTTTATCGACTATCATAATTGTACAGAAAAATAAGCATAAAATATATTGGAACATATTGAAATTAAAAGTTACGAGAATGACTTTCTTATTGTGTGTGTGTATCTGTGTGTTTAAAACATCACAATGCATTTTTTTTTGCAAGCGGGGCTAAAGAAATTTTGTACGAAAACCAATTTTTGTAAAATTACAAATAAAATAATCTTGTAAACCTGTTGAATTTGTACACTTACGAGAGCAACAGTTATGCTGCTATATGAAAATTCTTGCAGAAATACTTATATTCAGTAAACTGCTGATACTAATTCTGAATTTCAAGTTAAGATGTTTGGTAAAGGCCGATGAGTCATTACTTCCGAGAATCCATTTATGGCGAGGGCTACTTCTTCCCTTGGACGACAGGCCAAAGTTCATTTTGACATGTTTGAAAAGGATATGTTCCCCCAAGTTACAGGTTTTGCAACATTAATTTTGTAACAGTGCAGGCCAGGTTTCGTAAATTTATGTTGGTTTAGCTGGGATAGTACAGATAATATGTACTTTTCTTTTCAATATTTTAATAAATGTTTAGAATTATTTCTTAATACATGTATGTGTTAATGTTTTAATACATAATATGTATTAGTTAAACGTTTCTCTAGACCGCTAAATGTAAAAATGTGTTACAAAACGAGTAAATTCACATGTTTTAGTTTAGTATGTCTTCCTTTGAATAAAATATTATAAGTGACCAAAATAACCAGTACGTGGCAGTCTCCCAACGAGATGATGCTCGTCGACACACGTCTATGGAATGCGTACATCATGTTGACCTACTGTCGTCTGCCCGGTAAAACATGTTTGAGATCGACTCGGATATCAACTCCGAACCGGTGTCGATGTGCAGGATATTGAGGGCTGTTTAAAACAGCAGTGGTGTAATTTGACTCAGAAAAAGATATAACGACTGTGCTACTCTATTCCGAACCGAATCAGTGCACGTATCCAGACCTGATGAGGTATTACATCCTACTGACATGGAAGCAGCAGTATGTCTGTATTGCCAACTCTTGTTATCCGTGTGATTTGATATTTTAATCTTGCAATAAAACCGCATAACCTTTCAAAACATGCAGTTTCTTTTCATTTACACCACACCTTCTAAGCGCTTAACTTTTTTTTCACCCTGTGTGTGTGTATATGTTTTCCGACACTTCAAGGCCAACATAACTCTTACTTTCAATTTAAAGTGGCTTCGTAAACCTTGAATTAATACAAACCATATTTTGCGACCATTTACCGACTGATAAGTTTTTCCCTTCCACATTAAAGAGTTTTCTTTCAGGAAACAGGATATTGTCGTATTTCATGGTAGTAGAATTTGGCCAAAACTAGCGATCGTGTATATTATATTATTTGTTCATGTTCTGGTGACAACGGATATAAACTCCGTTGGGTATACACTGAAGAGCCAAAAAAACTGGTAGACCTGCCTAATATTCTGTAGGGCCTCTCGAGCACGCAGAAGTGCCTCAAGACGATGTGGCATGGACTCGACTAATGTTTGAAGGTATGCAGGAGGCAATTCACACCATGAATCCTGCAGGGCAGTCCACAATTTCAATCTGCGCCAATTTGAGAAAGGGTTGCACGTCTGTCACGTTTAATGATTCTCATCAGTCGTCGTTTGTTCCGTTCTTTCACGATCTTTTTCCGGCCGCAGCGATTTCGAAGATGTGATGTTTTACCGGATTCCCGATATTCACGGTACACTCGTGAAATGGTCGTACGCGAACATCCAAATGTTATCGCTACCTCGGAGATTCTGTGTCCCATCTCTCGTGCGCCGACTATAACACCACGTTCAAACTCACTTAAATCTTGATAACCTGCCTTTGTAGCAGCAGTAACCGATCTAGTTGCCGACCGCATCATGTTACTCTGTTTTTTCCATACCTCTGTTATTTGCAGTAGCACGCTAATACCAGTTTTCTTGGCTCTTCAGTATATAATGTAATAATAATATAGTATAAGCAGTTTAAAACTCTTTTAAAACTCGTTTCTATTTCATGCCCATTTTCATTCATCAAAGAAAACTAGGATCTTCCTCTTGTCTTGAAACATAGGCGATTTCTCCAAATTGTGCTGAAACTTTAGCATTTGTATTATTCGAAAAACGTTAATTTTATTAATACGATTGCTTTGTCTTCTAAAATGGGATAGTGACTCACACTTCATGGAATCATGCGCACTAGTTTAAAATTGCAGTGCCATATTTTCACTCTACGACCCACAAGTATTTGTTATTTTATCACGTGAATTCGTACACTTTGAAATAGAACTGACAGTCGCTCGTGACACGCCCATTGTTGTCAACGACGCTCATTGTTACATCATTGTTTGGAAGCTGCGCATTTTAAATGGCCGGCAGCGGGAGTTTTTTTTTTCGGACGTGTTGTATGTGAGCATATTTTTCCACGCAGTTTTCTTTCGTGCGAATGTGTGGGCTCTGAGCTGTACCACAGAATACTTAAAGTGCAGTGGAGAGATTTGGCCGGCTCTTAACATCGAGATCTTGATAGCCAACGAGTGTGAAGTGAGGTGAGTATGGAGCAGCACCGGAATGCGTGGGCGTGGGAAACGGGAGATCCCCGGCAGAACCCGCCGACCAGCGGCATCGTCCGGCACAATTCCAATGAGCGAAAATCCGGGATCGACCCCGCCAGGAATCGAACCTGGTTCGCCTAGGTGGGAGGCGAGTAGTCTGACCACTGCACCACCGCGGCCCACAATACTTAAATAATACAGAGGTGAAACAGTCGCCTATACCGCGAACTCCAGCTGCACACGCCAGCGTCAGTATAGGCTATTCACGGTAAAGTGAGCACTTGTTGATTCCTCTCATTTGGAATAATAGTCAATAACTATATTTTATTGCATCCTTAGACGTTAACTTTCGAGTCCGGTGAAATATATGCGCTGTGTTTATTATTTACATGGCAATATTTATTTTAAAAAGTGGCGGTACGAAAAAAATGGCGGATAGGAAAAAAAGTAACTAAGGCCTCAAAAGTGCTCACTTTACCTTGAACAGCCTATATCCAGTGTGACACAATGTCCGTTCCCAGAGCTGCGTGTTTCCAATCAGCAATCAGAGAATGGGTACGCCCGCATCGCAGGAACAGTAACGCCATTTCACTCCTGTGTACTTACGTGTTCTGTAGTTGTATGATAGCTATTCGCTATTAGTGCCGTAGAAAGACGAGATAGAACATGGTAATGGAAAGTAACCATGATTAAATACATGCAACGTAACCCTACCTACGGTGCCCGTTTGCCTTGTACCTGAACTGGGTTGCAGCGTATTTAAATCCATTTTTTCTTTCGAAATTCCTGAACTTATTCTCATTATGCTTATCAACAAAAGGAACATAAGGAAAGGAACTGCCAAGTATTTCGCATGTTAGCCACCTTGAATCCCTCTACCACACCCCATCGCCCCCAAAAGAACGCTCTTTCAGAATGTCATGTCAGAAATTGGGATAGACGACTGCATTAAACTTTTCTACTGACTTTGCAACAATAAAATGTTAGGATGACTCACATTTATGTGCATTACGTCGATAGAAAAACTGCTGCCATTCATTACTTGGTACGTAATGGCGATGCTACGTAAGATTCTTCAGCCAGTGCCGCCCTTAAGTTCCACTGATTCTGTACCTTGCTTGCACAATCAAACCTCGATGTGGCAGGGACCTTGGAGGGTTTTTGACGGAGTCTCATTGAATGGCTGAGCTGGCTAGACACATTGGGTACTAATCGTGGTGCGTGATTCAGTTCTCTCTTTCAAACGTAATTTTATTTTAGGAATTGTGAAGTTTTTATTTTGGCTCTTAGGTAAGCATAATTACTGGTAGTCATAGTTTATGCTAAACGATAATCGATACTTTTACCTTATGCGTACCCATTGCCTGATTGGCTGCGTGAGGCTTTGGGAACGTGCGGTGTGGTGCTGTGAAATATTGCCGACAGGCTGGGCTGCCTACTGGTAAGTTACCAGGCGCTGATTGGCGAACAGCGTTCTGACATTTTGCTGGCCTGTGTGGACATTTTGCTGGCCTGTGTGGCTGGAGTTCGCGGTGTAAGTGGCAATTTTTACTTTTGTATTCTTAAGTACTCTGTGGTATAGTGGCGGATTGTGAGTGGTTTAAAGTTATGCCGGTGGTTGCGCGAAACTGGGAACCTGTACCTGGTTGTTTCATATTTCATACACCGGTCACTAAGAAGTAGTAGTGCAGAGTAGTAGGAAAAGGGGGTTTCCCCGTCAAGGGATTGGGGATGGGGAGCCGGGGCGCCATGGCCGCCATATTGGATGACGTCACTCGGCCCTTTTCCCCCTCAGAATCCCCCTTTTTTTCTCACAAACGTTCCAAATTTCCCTAGAAATCAGCAAAATTTCCCGCAAAAATGTGTTTTGCACAATGCGGCCGGCACTTGCAGAATTTCCACTGACGACGCCACAATGTGGCCAAATGACTCCATTTTCGGGATGAGGAGTGGATGAGTGATCCTAACATTCACGCTTTGTCATTCCATGCCAGAACCATCCATCTTGTCTGAAGAATGTTCGAGTTTATTGCCCTGTCATGCAACTTCTCTCATTTCTTCCCTCCTCTCTCTCCCACGCCAGTTCTCTCGTCTGCTCTATCCCTTGGAGTTTTCTCATATTCCTTCCGATCTCTCTTGTCTTTTTTATTCTCAAGCTCCCTCACTCCTTCCTCTCTCTCTCTCTCTCTTTCTCTTGTCCGTTCTATCCCTTGGGGATTTTATCATATTCCTTCAAGCTTCCCTTACATTCTCGCTTTCCGCTCTCTTGCCTTCCGAGCCCTCCATCTTGGATGTTTCCTCATCACCATCGTCTGCTGCCACCTTGGTTTTCTCACATTCCTTCTACGACGAAAAGCGCCGCAGGGTCAAGTATGACCTAAGCACACTTATAAGCATAGTTGGCTGTGATTTTCGAACTGTTTAAGATATAGTCACCATATTCATAACATAGGCATCACCCCCGACGACGAAAAGGACTGTAGAGTCAAGTATGGCCTAAACCCAATAAGCATAGTTGCTGTAATTTCCGAATCGTTTTAGATATAGCCACTTAAATTCATAACATAGGCATCACTCCCGACGACGAAAAGGGCCGTATGGTAAACTATGGCCTAAGCTCACTTATAAGCATAGTTGGCTATAATTTATGAACTGTTTAAGATACGGCTACGAAATTTATAACATAGGCATCACCCCCGACAACGAAAAGGGCTGCCGGGTCAAGTATTCCCTAAGCACACTTACACTGAAGAGCCAAAAAAACTGGTACATCTGCCTAATATCGCGTAGGGGCCCCGCGATCACGCAGAAGTGCCGCAAGACGACGTGGCATGGACTCGAATAATGTCTGAAGATATGCAGGAGGCAATTCACACCATGAATTCCTGCAGGGCGGTCCACAAATCCATAGGAGTGCGAGGCGGTGGAGATCTCTTCTGAACAGCACATTGCAAGGCATCCCAGATATGCTCAATAATGTTCATGTCTGGTGATTTAGGTGGCCAATGGAAGTGTCTAACATCAGAAGAGTTTTCCTGGAGCCACTCTGTAGCAACTCTTGACGTGTGGGGTGTCGCATTATCCTACTGGAATTGCCCACGTCCGTCGGAATGCACAATGGACATGAATGGATGCAGGTGATCGGACAGGATGCTTACGTATCTGTCACTTGTCAATTCGTATTTAGACATATCAGGGGTCCCATTTNACAGCACACGCCCCATACCATGACAGAGCCTCCACCAGTTTGAACAGTCCCCTGTTAACATGTAGGGTTCATGGATTCATGAGGATGTCTCCATACCCGTACACGTCCATCCGCCTGATACAATTGGAAACGAGACTCGTCAGATCAGGCAACGTGTTTCCAGTCATCAACAGTCCAATGGTTGTGTTGGCGGGCCCAGGCGAGGCGTAAAGCTTTTGTCGTGCAGTCAACAACGGTACACGAGTGGGCCTTCGGCTCCGAAAGCCCATATCAATGATGTTCCGTTGAATAGTTCGCACGCTGGCACTTGTTGGTGCAAGAGAATCGAAATTNTTGAAATCTGCACCAATTTGAGAAAGGGTTGCACGTCTGTCACGTTTAATGATTCTGGTCAGTCGTCGTTTGTCCCGTTCGTTCACGATCTTTTTCCGGCCGCAGCGATTTCGAAGATTTGATGTTTAACCGGATTCCCGATATTTACGGTACACTCGTGCAATGGTCGTACCCGAAAATCCAAATTTTATCTCTACCTCGGAGATTCTATGTCGCATCTCTCGTGTGCCGACTATAACACCACGTTCAAACTCACTTAAATCTTGATAACCTGCCATTGTATCAGCAGTAACCGATCTAGCAACTTTACCAGACGCTTGTTGTCTTATATAGGCGCTTCCGACCGCATCACGTTACTCTGATTGGTTCCACACCTCTGTTGTTTGCATACACACGCCTATACCAGTTTTTTTGGCTCTCCAGTGTATAAGGATAGTTGGCTTCAATTTCTGATGCATTTAAGATACAGCCACCAAATTCATAATAAAGGTATCATCCCTACGACGAAAAGGGCCGCATGGGCAAGTATGCGCTAGGCTCTCACATAAGCATAGTTGGCTGTAATTTCAGAACCATTTAAGAAGCAACCACCAATTTCATAACATAAGCATCATCCCGTCAACGAAATGAACTGCAGGGTCAAGTATGCCTTAAATCCACTTATCAGCATAGTTGGCTGTTATTTCCGAACCGCTTAAGATAGTCACCAAATTCATAACATAGACATCACCCCCGACGACGAACAGGGCCGCAGAGTTTTACCATGCCATCAACCCACTTATAAGCATAGTCGCCCACCATTTTCCACCCACCTAAACTATAGGCACCAAATTTATATTATAAATATCACCTCTGATTAAGAGAAAGGTGTAAGGGTCAAGTAAACTTTAAGACATCGTATAAGCATAGTCGACCGACATTTCCCATCCACCGAAGCTATAGTCGTCAAATTCATAACATAGACATCTCCGCTGACAACAAAACAGGACGATAGTGCAAATACGCCCTAAGCCCTTCGTATAAGCATAGTTGGTTGACATTTACCACCCACAGGAGCTATAGTCACCAAATTCGCACCATAGCTATCACCTCCGATGACAAACAGGGTGGTAGGGGCAAGTACACTTTAAGCCCTCTGATAGGCATAGTTGCCCGACATTTCCCACCCACCGAAGCTACGACCACTAAATTCATATCACAGACATCACTTCCGACTACAATCAAGGATATGAGAACAAGTAGGCCTTAATCTTTGTTATAAGCATAGTTGGTCAGCATTTCCAAACCTTTGAAGTTTGTGATCATGTAACAACCGTCCACGCATGTAAATAAAATAAAGGTATACATACAAGTACGTCGCAAAGTTACCATTGCATGCAGGAGTGTAGGATCTGAAATAACACACACATGCGCATCGGCCTGCACGCACTCGACAATCGCCCACTGCAGCCCTTGTCTGCTACTGCAGACGTCTACCAACTCGGAACCCCCTAAGCGACAGATAGTCTCCGTTCACCGCCACCGACATCCCGGATGTATATATAGATGTGAAAATATATACATAATTAAACGTTAGCATGGGTAACATACAACAAACAACTATATGCGTAAAAGCAAAATATATACAAATGTGCTGCGTGCGTGATGTACGCAGTCGTGGGCAATGGTAAAATACATATATAGTAATATAAACGAACACCCAAGTCCAACAAAAGGGCCGACGGCCCGAGTCATCGCTAGCATGGATAACCCTGAACAACCAGCTATATATTGAAAAATAAAGGGGTATACAATTGCACCATAAAAAAGGCATACGTAATCGCAGGTTACATTAAAACATGTACGCGTTTATATAAATAAACACCGTCAGCCTAACGCGAGGGTTGGAAAATCGAGAGTAAAGGATATAAAACCGTCCTGTACATTGTTGCTATCATGACAATTTTGTTTTAAATATTATATATATTTACTTATTTGAATACATACAATTTATAGTGCTAGAACTGTAAGCACATTATGTAACGAATTAGCCATGAATCGCCCGCCACAAATTTGTATTGATATAGAAATATCATTAAATTTACGAACTTTGTAATGACTGGTAAGGAGACATCGCTACACATACATTTCAACTATGTTTGTACTATGATTTAGAAGACCCAAAACATAAAGATAAGAGGTTTACCTAAACAAAAAAAAAACCTATGTAGCTGTTTTTTTCACAGAAGACCTGGAGGCCGCGAGTGCGTCTCGTAGCTACCAATGCGAACTCAACGGAAGCACAGACCACAATGAACGTTCTGCCTTTCCATGCATGGTATACATTACCGACCAAGAAAGGAACTCGGACACTTACAAGTATTGTAATTACATCACCCTTGACAAAACATACACACTTTTTACATATGCTATTGAAATTTTATCGGAAATATCGTATGTACCCTGACGGTGCTGGAGACAGTGCGCCATCCTTGAAAATAAGATATCGCAGGTTCAATCCCCTAAAGAGTCCAATCATTTCACAGGTAAAAATACAACATGATACGCAATTAAAGAACTTATGTGTGTTATATCTACATATTTAAGTATCGAGCACATCTTGCAACAATCGCAATGAAATATATCTCCAATAATATTTTTTGTACATTACCGTACTTAATGTATGTTTCTTCTGAAATACTTGGAGCCTATATTAGACGATAGGCGTTAAAAAAAACATAAAATTTATTTATTTGTTTTAATATTTATTCCTATTCTTAAACAAATCACTAATAAACGCAACATGTCATTCAATAAAGCCTCTAGCTCTGAATTCATCAATAATCGAATTTATCTCTTCACTCACAGACATATCCTCTTCATTGCAATGGATCCAACACCCGCAGTCTATCAACCATGTCATTGGAGTCTTCAGAAAATAAGCAACTATACTTAACATCACTCTTCGTAGACGGTTTGTGATGCATGTCAGCATGTATGTTCTTCCCTGATGAGTAGGTTGCGAGATACCTCTGGGCCAGAGTACAGGATTCGAATCTACATTTGTCCTGCCCCAACTTCAAGTAGGCCTTATCTTCAACAGCACGTTACGCTTTTGCTTTGCAGATGACGACACTTCATAATCAGTAGAATATGCATATTTCACATCATCACCAGCAGACTTGGAGATCAAATTTTCGTTCTTGACGTCCAGGTTAGTTGTAACATCTTTTTTGTTAGCGATGCATGTTTGTTGTTCGCAACTTCTGACGATCTGTATGGCTCGCACTTTCCATAGTGCATGTCTGCAACACTCTTATTTCGGTCTTCACACACTGTTTTGGAACACGATGCAGGCCCGGTTAATATTATGGGCAATCGAACTGTCGTTAGTTTACATGGTGAATCGGCAGGAAGGCTAGTCATAGTCATGTCTTGCTCTAATAAGCCCAATGCATGCTGCCTCGTGCCAAGCAAAGGTGCGTTACCCCTTTACATTTACCAGTGTGTCTCTTTAGATTATCACTTCTACCAAATGCTGCATTACACATATTGCATGCTAGTATTCTGGAGTTCGGTTTCTTTGAACATTCGCTCTGTTCATGGCGACATGCATTGCAACTTTTACTTAAGGCTTTGCCACGGTAACTGCATTGTTTTCCACGTAATTGTTGAACACTTGGTGAAGTTATTTATGTAGTTGTACAGGACATACTCGATTTCACACCCTCAGTGGTTTTCATCATCTTCAAGTATATGTGAACTTAAACACTTGTACCTCTACACATTGCCGACTCCTCAAGGCTGACTTTTCAGTACTGACTCCTCACTGCTGACTCCTCACTGCTGATTCCTCACTGCTACCTTCACACAGTACCAGTGGCACATGTAATTTTAACAACTGTGTAAATTTCTGTGGTTGCAGTAATTTATACCTCCATTCTGCCGGTCGAAGCCGAAGCTATGTTCTAATTTTCTCTGCTGTAGTGTAGAGGGAAATCAGTGTGCACCTATTTGCTAAATGATCTGAGTGGATTTGTTTTCAACTTTAGCTGATCTATCGTATATAATGTCCAACCGGAACGCTTTCCCATGTATTCTTCTTCCTCGTGGCAAATCTTCTGTACACTAGCTTCAACACCGTCTTATATTTCGTATGTGTTGTACAGAAGCACATTCGAGGTCTTGAAGGCTTTCTTACTATATTAATTTTTATGTGGTTTTGGTTTGGTATATTTACATTCCAACCATATATTATATTTTATAGTGCCTTCTTTTTCCATCTCATATGTAAGTTCATCTATAATATTCTANCTGTACACTAGCTTCAACACCGTCTTATATTTCGTATGTGTTGTACAGAAGCACATTCGAGGTCTTGAAGGCTTTCTCACTATATTAATTTTTATGTGGTTTTGGTTTGGTATATTTACATTCCAACCATATATTATATTTTATAGTGCCTTCTTTTTCCATCTCATATGTAAGTTCATCTATAATATTCTGCTTCGTATGCTTAAGATATGTACGAATATCTTTCGACATGTCTGACGAATTAGATGCAACATACGTCTTCATAATNACTTCGTATGCTTAAGATATGTACGAATATCTTTCGACATGTCTGACGAATTAGATGCAACATACGTCTTCATAATACCGCGGAAAGCAGATTCTTTCAGTATGAATCCATTATAATGTGGTAAGCTTGCAACACATACAGGTGTGGGAGCTTTATACATATGAATTTTTGCATGTTTGTGATACGACTCACGACATAGGGAAAAATATGCTGCGTGACGTCATCCAAGATGGCGGCCGTGGCGCATCGGCTCCTCATCAATCCCCTTACGTGGAAACACCCTTTTCCTACTACTGTGAAGCTGACGTGACGTGCCTAGCCGCTCGTTGGCGATTGGTTGCAGTACGTTCAGTCCATATACCCCATCTCCACAGTGGCCACTGGTTCCTGTTGCATACACAGACAGGATATGTACAATGATTGAGCAAACAACAGAGCAGTGGCGTGTGGTGAACTGTTGCAAGGTAAGCTGGCGTGAGCTCTGTGCTCTTGCTAGTTTATTCTTCCACCACTAAAACGTAGTTCGGCATTTGACGCTACAGGACGTGTGTAAGGGTTCCCTTGCTGCTCGTTTGTGAGTGTTCGGAGTGCATTCAGTTTCTCTAGACTGCACGGTGGTTACTGGCTCCAGCTGCGTCCATCGAGAATGTACACCATTGAGCAAGCACCAGCCTACCTTGCAACAGTTCACCACACCCCACTGCAACAGAGTTCAACTTTACTGTCACGTTTTTAATATTTTTTTGACGAAACTATTAAACGTGCCCCCACTATTTTTGTTTACGAAAAGAAAACATACTCCTGACGAGGCCAGTTTGGAACTTAAAGCGATATCACGAAATACATCAGGCATGCTGTAAATATTATTTTGGAGCCCTGCGGCATAGTTAAAAACGACCTTTTCAGACTGCCTTATCTTAACTCATTATCGCACGTGGGAAGCGTGTCGGCATATACCGCTGGTCAGCTGTTTTTCTCGGGGATCTCCCGCTTCCCCGGCCCTTGCTTTCCGGCGCTTCTCATACTTAACTCGCTTCAGCGTTTCACAATAATATTTAGGTATAGTCCATTCACGGTTACTTCCAACTTTTCTAAAGCCCTGCTAAAGTTCTACTTTCAGGCTATTCCTCCGCCTCATGCAAACAAAGCTTAACCAANCTTTCAGGCTATTCCTCCGCCTCATGCAAACAAAGCTTAACCAAGTCTAGAAAATTACACGAAAGGGACAACGCACTGCATTAGTGCGCACTCAGTGTAATAATATTTTGCATAAGAACTATTCCTTACTGCGCGTCNAAGTCTAGAAAATTACACGAAAGGGACAACGCACTGCATTAGTGCGCACTCAGTGTAATAATATTTTGCATAAGAACAATATCTACTAGTCGTTACCAACTAACCCATGTTCTGTTTGCTTGTATTCGTGTTAATTTTAAGTAAAATATATCATTTATAATTAAAAATATAATTAAGGGTTAATTTAAACAAATATATGATACATTTACGGTAACACAAGTATAAAACAATAGCGATAAATGATATATTTAGGAAACATCAAGCACATCATCATGGTGCGATTTTTCAAAGGTTTGATCCAAAGAGTGTGAAGATACAGCAAATAGACTATACGAAACTTTCGGTACAGGCTACTTAACCTACCATAAGGACATGCGGCATTATCTTTGCCTTTATTGTTACATCTTAAAATTATAGGGTTAGCACTGAAAGTCCTATGAGGTGAGTCGACAAGAGAAGACTGCACGTCAGTCTAGAGTTTTGTGCTTAAAGGCGACTATACATTTCGACGCGCATGCCTATGTCTCCCTTAGCGTTCCCACGTTGTAGACCTCGGCCACACAGAAGACGTCCAGCCAGACGGCGTCCTTGAAGCCAGTGGACTTATTTGCATTTAGCGGCAGGCGCGGAACTAAGCCGAAGTGTCGAAGTATTCAAACGACCATGCTGTCAAAATAAGCTCGGCAACCGACGTAAGAAATGAAAGAGAAGTTATAATTAATGGCGATCGCTGTACAGTACATCGTACTCCCCAGTAAATTACTGCCGTAACAAGAATATCCTAGCTTTCGGAAAAATGCACGTGAAGAGTATTAAGTTTATAAACAAACACTTTTAACCAACTTGCAATTATGTCTTAAGTTGTGATACAAAAATTGTTTTTACACAGTAGTTTGAAGTAAGTTAGAAAATTATTATTTTTTTAAATCGTTACAACGCTATTTTACTAGGGTGTGGGAATTATTTCGGGAGCGGTGTAGCTGTTGCAAGGGTGGATTGTCGAGGGTTGGACCCCCTTCCTGGCACGATTGTCGGGCAAAATGGGACTGTTCGACCACCGGCGTGGAGAGTGTGTCGCTGACAGGCTGGGTGACGACAGAGCCTGGCCTCGTCGCTGCCGCTCGGCTGGCCCCAGTGTTCGCGCGGCTTCGTTAGTCACACCTGGCTTCACCGATACTAATAGCCGGCACAAGCACTTCTATAGGCATTTTAGTGCCCTTAGCAGGAGCGGGACGTGTCCGCGTTCTACTTTTTAGGGCGCGGGTACAGTTTACACCAGTGCTGTTCCTGATCTCGTGAGCGAAGAGATTTGGTCGGCCCCCGCCTACCTGGCGCTTGAATTGCATTGCAGTGTGTTTGAAATACTCGTTTGTCTGCGAAGTTATTAAACGTGCGTCCGATGTGCTGATATACGAAAAGAACACACACTTCAGACGAAGGCTGTTGAGTGCTTTCAAGACGTCACGCATATTAGAAATACCATTTNATACGAAAAGAACACACACTTCAGACGAAGGCTGTTGAGTGCTTTCAAGACGTCACGCATATTAGAAATACCATTTCAGAGCACATACTCCCAAATGGCTAAAAACGACTTAAGTGCTGATTCTAAATATATACGCGTCAGATACACACAAAACTACTCAAGGGCCGTGCATTGAACACTCCTACAGACTTTCCACCAATAAAATAATGTCACCGCTAAAGTCCCATAGGTACACTCAGTGCAACGAGAACACTGCGCGCCAGTTGAGAGCTTTGCGCTTAGCGGCGATGGTCTACTTGATGAGCGTGGCAGTGTCGCCCTTATCGCTCCCGCGCTTTTCGGCCAAACGCGGAAACAAGTGCTAGGTAGGCGGGAGCCTTAACATCGAGGTCTTGAGAACCGATGAGAGTGAATCGAGGTGAGAATGAAGCAGTGCCGGAATGCAAGTACGGGGGAAACGGGAGATCCCCGAGAAAACTCGCCGACTAGCGGCATGGTCCGGCATGATTCCCACATGCTAAAATCCGGGAGCGACCCCGCCGGGAATCGAACCCGGTTCGTCTTGGTTGGAGGCGAGCGGTCTAACCACTACACCACCGTGGCCTCTCATAATCTAGTAATTATATTTTTCTCTCTCATAAATACAGGCCACGCAGCCTAGGAAAGGTATTGGGAAGCGCTGCGATAAGCTCCCGGCTCATTGGCCGTCCAAGTGGCGCGCATGCACTGATTGCTTGTGGTTGCGGAAGTCACTGTAATTATACACGTGAGGTCGCAGCAGTAGAAGTTGTTTTGTGTTTGCCAAGACCACGCCCTCAAAACCTTTCTTTTAGTACGTGCCCTATAAGTCAGTTCTCAAGACGACAAATTACGTAAAAATAAATAACATAAGTTATTAATAAAACGCGTTTTAAATTAATACTTCTTTTAGATTCGTGAAACAATATTTTTCAAATTTTAAAAATACATTTAGAACATTTAAGCAAGTATGATACAAAATTTAATTCCATTAAAACAATATTTTTAAATAACAGTACTAGTACGATAAACTGGATTGGAGGGTTTTCGATTTTAATGAGACGTGTTCCTTAGGGTAAGAAACGTAAAAAATAGACAACTCACATGTGGTAATCAGAGGCGTTATAGGAAGTGCTTGGGGGAGGGGGGGTAGGATTGTTTTTCAGTATGTGACAAGATGAAGACACTACAGTCAGAGCAAATCGACGTCTACAGCCAAAGAAGGCCATGTCTTTTTTAATTTGTGTTTACAGTCCACCACGGACATGGAGATGTCGGGTGGTGGAGGTTTTGTGCTGAAAAGCCGTCCTCGTATATACTTCGGCCGGTTACTAATGCGCCTCCACAGGTGACCCATCTTTTGTCCACCATTTGCAAGGGCGACAGGCCATAACGTCACTGCCATCCTATTTCGTCTTCGCTAGAAACAAACACCAATACGGAACTCGTTCTCGTTCGGAATAGTTTGCATTCAATAACACAGTTTTTCATGCATTGCTATAATTCAAGAATAGTTTTTTCATGCAAACTATTAAAATTAATTTTATTTCAAAATTTATCAACAAATGAATGCTACGTAGAGTATAACAGAAAAATTGCGTGTGAATGAATATAATACGATTTAGTGTCTTTGTTCATCAATCGTCAACGGCTGTACCTGATTTAAGGTGTTCATCACTAATTCGGATTTAGAGTGTTGTATATTAAAATAATGTTTGATTTGGTGTTTAGTATTTGACAAAACCTCAAGTTTAATGCTGTAAGGGGACAACAGCTTATGAAAATCTCGTGCAATTACTCTATGATATGTAAGTGACCTATCTCAAAGCTGACGCTCGTGCGTCACACAAGCGTGTAGCAAAGTGTTTTTTTTTATTGCCCACAGTTGGTGCCATCATTTACACTTGTAGGTGAGTGAGTGAGTAAGTGAAGAGATTTGGCGGCTCTTAACATCGAGGTCTTGAGATCCGATGAGGGTGAAGCGAGGTGAGTGTGAAGCAGCGCCGGAATGCAAGGGCGGGGGGAAACGGTGATCCCCAAGAAAACCCGCTGACCAGCGGCATCGTCCGGCACGATTCCCACATGTGAAAATCCGGGAGCGACCCCACTGGGAACCTAACCCCATTCGTCTAGGTGGGAGGCGAGTAATTTAACCACTACACCACCGTGGCTCCCTCCACCTGTGGGTTTCCAGGGTTCACTCCCCAGCCATAGTTGGTTGATGGGGAGGGGGAGGGGGGAGGCAGGTATTTGGAAGCGAATTCTAGTGTATTTAAAATGGTGGACACTCGCGACGTAACGGGCTTTGCTCGCGGGGTGCACCAGTTTCCTCACCCGTGTTCAGTTTGTTGCTTATCCGTACCTATCTCAGTCCTTAAGCTGGTTTCACCATACGACGCGAAGCGACACGACACGCCAGACGCCGATAGGCGACGACAACATTCTTTTGTGGTTTCAAAATCAAACGACAGTTTGTCGGTGACGAAACTCATCTCAGACCGTGCTGCCATGCAGTACGTTACTACTCGTGGAGGCATTTCAGTTTTAAACAATACCAGAGGGGTAGGTAAAACGACATTTGCAATTTAACACAAAACACGAACTATACGAAATATACATTACATGCCCAAATTTTATTAATATATTTTGGATAACAAACAGTTCAGCTATCTGAAGGTCACCTTCGTTGTAGAAGGAAATAACTGTAACAATTGTTTTTATCGTGTATCATTTCATAAATATTAATTTATATTACAACTTATACTCTGCAAAATAGTGACTGTCAACAACCTCTTGTCACTGTTTCCCCCGTTTTCTTTACAAAAGTGAATTTGACGACGGAAAAGAAGAAATCACGATTTTCGCGCTACGCACTCGTCGCCGTTGGTTGGCGACAGCTAGCTTTTCACTCTGATTGGCTACAGCTCACTGCGCCGCGTCGTATCGCGTGGCTTTTATATGAAACCAGCCGTATGCTCACCACAACATGCAGACCTTCGTCTTGCAACAATCATTTAATCTTCGGTAGAACTCCAGAGATGAACGAGCTTTTTTTTTTTTTTTTTTAAAGCTACAATAATTCACGGACGATTACAGTACTTTTTTTTAAGGATATGTCTGTATTTTTTGTTATATTTACTTACCACAATATTGGCAGTATTTGTGAAAACTAGCTATATATTCAGACTATAAGACTGTAGGACACACGGGAAAGACGCACATAAAATCAGAAACAATATTGAAATAAAAATTTGCTGTGTAAAGGAAATGAGGATGTTTGTNGCGGGAAAGACGCACATAAAATCAGAAACAATATTGAAATAAAAATTTGCTGTGTAAAGGAAATGAGGATGTTTGTTTTAACCTTTCTTGAGAAAACAGGTGGACTAAACAGGCAGGATATGTTTAATTTTTTTTAAACAGCTATTCGATATTGTGATAGAACATGTAGTTTCTTAACAAGAAAATACGAGGTTATAACAACCAAATCTAATTAAATGTGCAGAAACGCTACTCTTACCACACGCGTGTACACTGTGGTTGGAAACAGTTGAAAAACAGCAATTGAGCTGGTAAAAAATATGAACGATCGTTTAAAGGTAGCGGATATGTTAGTAATCATCAGAGACCCGGCCGGCAATTTCGCGGATTCATTCGGCAACAAGCTAGACTCCACAGTCCTTTGTTTATTCGAACTTTAGTTAGCTGTTCATTGGCTTGTACTCCAGTTTCGCCCTAGACCAGGTAGAACATGATTCGGTACTATTTTACTTTATGCTGGTTTTTGGCCCAGGACGTTACCAGCAAATGCGATCCGATTGAAATAGAAAGTGAAATATTCATGGGTTTGAATTCTTGTTTGTACTTAGTGAATTCGTGAAATTTACGCGTCTCTAGTAATCATGTGTAGATAAATTATACAATAATTACAGGTCTCTACTGTTTCAATATTATTCCCATTATTCCCATTATTAAACGAGAATGGACAAGAAGGCTAAGCTGACACGCTACCTGAATTCCCTATTTGACCAAATGGAACACGTGTCTGGGGTATTTATTAAGAAACAAATGGACGACGAAACACAAGGCAAGCTGAACAGAATTGTTTGCAAGCTACAAACAACTAATGCATTTAAGATAAACATTGAAACAAAGAACATTTGGAACGCAGGAAGGTAAGCTACGGAAATGGAAGCTATTGGTAAAACAGTGTTTGCAACTGGGCAAGAGAACACTGTTTGGATAACATGTATATTGAGAAGGGATGGGATAGACGAAGCCATCTCCCCCCTCTTCTTCCCCCGGGAGCTTTCTCTATCAGCCGCTGTGATTTGTGTGCATTTTATTCCAGCCACATTTCTCTTTACAGACAGAGGCAATGGGAAAAGTTCAATTATATTCTGAAGATTATAGTTTGGACGAGCCTCCTAAGTGGAAATGCGTGGTTGTAAAGAAGGGGAGAGAAATCTTCTTAAAGACTACGTAGAGTCGACCAAGCTCGCGAAGTTAATTACGAATAGGCACAGGGAAATTTAGCGAGTTGAGTGACCTAACGGCTAGAAGCCACAGTCGTACGTACGTTTAAGCCTCAGGTACAGCATACTCAAGAATACAGAGGTACGACACCGCGAACTCCAGCCGCACACGCCAGCAAAACGGCGTCACTGGCCAACGTGGGGACGCCGTTCGCCAGTCAGCGTCTGGTAACTTGTTCGGCAACCGGTAGGCCATCCAATAGGGGATATTTCGCAGCACGCAGAAGCCAGTCGCCCACAAGGCAATTTACAGCGCCTCACGCAGCCAGTCAGCAAATTGAGTACGCTCGTGAAATGAACCACCACGCCATTTGACTTCTGTACGTTTAACTTATTCTGTGCGACAGAGGTTTGTTCACTGGTCGCTGCCCCACTGAGTGGCGAGTTTTTCACCAGATCAGGCATAGGCTGTCACGGGAAAGTGAGCACTTTTCAAGGCTCTGCCAGCAGGTATAACAGTGGCGTTTGGTGTGAAGTGTTGCAAGGTAAGCTGGTGCTTGCTCAGTGCTGTACAAACTAGGCACATACAACAGGAACCAGTAGCCAGAGTGGAGCCGGGAGAAACTTAATGTATTGCGGCCACTCACGAGAGAACGGCGAGGCACGCATTAGACACGTGCTGTGACGTCAACTGCACTACTTTGTTGAACTGGCCGATGTGTAAACTAGCAAGCAATTAGGTATAGCACAGAGCAAAACACAACTTACTTTGCAACAGTTCACCTCACGCCGCTGAGATATAATAACCAAACATTTATATATATTTTATGTGGCCCCAGACGTTAACATTTGAGAAAAATAAAATGTACACACTGCGTTTATTAGTCACACAACATTATTTATACTAACGATTGGTGAAAGGACACAAATGAGCTGTAACGAACTTTATATCATGGCATTAAAAAGGGCTCACTTAGCTATGAACAGCCCATAGCACGGGATTCGGCGTTGGTTCTCTTGCAGGCTTATAATTGACTCGATAGTCTCGCAGGGCCTATCCTAAAACCTTACCACCCAACTGCAGTACTAAGTAGAATTTGCACGTATTTGAAATCTAGATTGTCCTGAAATGAATTCGCGAAATTTTCCGGCTCGTAGTTTCGGCGTGTCAAATACTGCCAAGTTTCTGGTGTTGTACAGTAAAGTTTAAATGAGAAAATAATCTTCGCTTGGTTTGGAAGGGGGGGGGCGTAGGGGAGGCAGTGTGGCGGAGGGTTCCCCCGAGCGCCTGCCGCTTGAAGGAGAGAAACCACGTGACACTGCTGGCGCTATACACACCAAACTTATAATATCGCTCTCAGCCACCGCGCTGTTAAATGCCGGACTGCGCGACCTACGTTTTTCCGACAGGTAATAAGCACACGCAGGGCAGCTCTCGCTCTACCGCTCTCAGCCGTTCTCACTACTGAGCTGAGCAACTTCGCCCCTTCGTGCAGCGGTAGTAGACTCTGCAGACTCGCCCAACGCGTTTTGGATTTCCGCGCATTATTTTCTTATTTGGACTTCACTATACGTGTTCTACGCGAGTGATTGAGCAGTCTCGAGTGCGGCACGGATGTGTGACGTCAACAGCAGTAGTAACTGTATTTGATTTCCTTTCGCATGGCGAGGCTGATGAGGATGTCGGTCCAATAGTTTATCACTCCCTCATAAATAGAAACCAATAAAAATATTTTTGTGCTTGGTGTTACTAGCGGTAGCTCTTCATGAGAATACAGAATATAGTATCAGCAACGAATGGCATCTCCCCTCACATGAGTTTTCTTCTGTGCACAGTGTAGGTCATCATACATAATTCCTTTGCAACGCCCCGTTTAAAGGATGTTTCAGTAAAAGCGTGCAAAAATGAAGCTGGGAATTGGAACCACGGAAAGTTTTGAAATTGGGAACGTGTGGTCCGCGAAGTTAGCGAGAGGAGGTATGTGTATAAACATGTCTAACACGAATACAGGTGTCCGGGCTGGTTACTTGTATTATTGACATTGAGTGTGTGCACCACTGACAGGCAATACTGTACAGGAACATTCCACTGACGGTGTCAACGTGTACCTTGCAAGAGTTGCTCAAAGTGATGGCTACCAACCTCAACGCAAGCGTGACAATGGCGTACGAGATTCCGCCTTACCCGTACAAATATCACATGTGTGTCGCGTCTGTCATAGATACACGCACGCTCTGTGGCAATGTAGGGACGGCACAGCCACCTTGTGGACGATAGGTGAACCACACACATGTCATGGATCGCCCCACGTGTTCGCGCACATATCTCCTTTAGCTGGCCTCGCGGACTACACGTTCCCATTGTCAAAACGTCCAGTGGTGTGGCCCGTATTCTCAGTTTACTTTGCACGCTTTCGCTGAAACAACCTGTGTATACCAGTGGCGTGTGGTGAACTGTTGTAAGGTAAGGTTACTGGCTCCTGCTGCGTACACCGAGAATGTACAGCAGTGAGCATGCAACATACCTTGCAGCAGTTCGCCACACGCCACTGGTGTAGACCACTACAACCTAAAGGTTAAGAGTGCGTGGGACATACATCAACGCTATAAACGTTAATTGTATTGTGTATAGGTTGTTCATAGTAAAGTGATGACTTTTAAAATTAATTAACTTTGGAAAAATGTCACTGGCCCTACGTGTATATATATGTTAACGTGCACAATCAGTGGTATGCGCACAGTAAAGTTGGTAACGACAGAGATAAAGTAGTTCCATGCTTTAACGTTGAATGGAAAGTGTTAGGTAAACAGTTGTGAAATTTCAAATGATTTATTTTGCTTTTTGTTTTTTAATGCATGTAGACTATAAGTGTAAGAAATGTAAAAGTTATAGAATTTTTACTTTTCTAAAAATTTTACAGTTTTGCCTCTCTGGCGCATTAGTAAAGTGATCAGGCCCATGGAATTGTTAATTTTGCATATGGTGGAAGACTACACAATGTGAATACAAGTAGATCTTCAGCAGGGTTTTCAGAAGTGCTCAGTTTACCGTCAACAGCCTATAATATAATGGAAGCCAGTCTAGAAAAACGAAGAAAGTGGCAAACCTAGATATTTGTTTTCTTAACTTCGTGAGCAAATGTTTTACCAGAATGGCGGTGTTTCTGTCACGCTATTTCTTACGTCGTATAACAGTAAGAGTTATTGCGGCGCAACACATCACGCAAAATAAATTAATCAGCGTGCCAAAATATTTACTTAGAAACTTATAGCAAAAACATGTATCCAGGACTGTCCTTTCTTGATATGCTAATTCTGATTGGTCCAGTCAGTAACCAAACGCGTCTTCTCACAAAGACACGCGGACAGTAACGAAAGGAAAGCTGCAGGTGTGTATGTAAAATATTGAAGTCTAACCTGCTGGGAACTTTTTTTGCGAAAAGGACTTTTTTATTGATTTAATGATTTATTATTATTATCATTGTAGCGATTCTGATTGTATGTTCACTGCCAGTGTTTTGTTTCTGTTCTTGATTTAGATTTATAATTAAAATGATTTGTTTTCAAACTATTTCTTATTATTTTATTAGCAAGTTGATGTGCGTTATTGCCAAAAATTAAGTTATGGATAATACTTCATTTTAAGGCATATGGTTAATTTGATTCATGTACAATTAACATACTCCAATGAGTTGTGCATATATTGTAGAGCTTCTTCAGCGTATGTAAATCAACAACAACAACAAAAAACAAAAATTTAAGTAATTTGTAGTGTAAAGTAACTTGTGAGACTTTCGTGCTATATTTTTTGCTAATAATCAAGTGCGTATGTAAGGTGCTTTGCCGAGTTTTCAACGTACCGAGACTTGCCACCTCTGGAAAGTTCTAACTGCAACAATTAGACAGTTTGATGTGTGCTGTTTTACCGTTGCTACGTGAGCCACACACTTTGGTGCATATTGCTTTGTAGCCAAGACGTCTGTATATACAGAGTCCAATCGAAAATGTGGAATTCGAAAATCTGATCACTTCGGTTGTTTCAAAAAGAGATACATGGTTGAACAGAAACGTCAATTATCGAATGATCTCTCCTTTAAAAATAAAATGCTAATTAATTAAGAAAATTCCATACGCCAGGCGTGAGAGAGCTTCAGGAATCTCAGATTATAAATATCCAATTATTCAAGCTTTACTCGTCCCAGAGCTTTTAACGAACTCACTTGTTATCTCACAAAAAATAATTATAGCCTTGTTAATGAGCTCGCCGGCTTATTATATCACATTGGGCATTTGGAGTCACGTGGAGTGTGATGTCATCGTGAACGGGTGAATTGTAGAGAATATAACTGATGGAAGAAAAAAAACTGCTGTCACTTAACAAAAGGTTTAAGTATTTTCAACCTTTTCGAAATTTTTAATGATTATCGTAGATGCTAAGCAATATAAAAAAGTATTTTATTCAAAACTACTCCATATTACGTATTAGTGAGGACGGATACAAAGGTAATATGAAAACGACTGTTCAAATTCTATAATAAAACTGAATTTAGTGTTTACAAAGGTAACTAACTCATTTTGGGACATTTATTGTGTATAGGTAGGGGCAGTGATATTTCGCGAAAAGATTTCGAGACAAGATACAGTCCAAAGCACTGTATGGTCGTCCAGCTTCTTTGATTAGCTAAAAAATGTTCTGGCCCGTGTTAACTGTTTGCGCACGAATCACGAAGGTTCAGTGTTGGCGTTACTTAGTCCTGAGTGGCTTGGTCAAAGACGGGCACGGCACTAGCAGCCAATGGAGGTATAACAACAGCTGATGTGTGTATACAGTATTGAAGTCTACTGTGTGCTCCGATTTTTACGCGAAAAGTCACTGCCCTTACATATAGGTAGGGCCAGCTCTTTCTTCTCTCTCCCACCTCTTTTCTCTATTACACCTTCTTCGTCCACCATCTTGGATGCTGTCTGCTGTAGTTTCCTCACCGCCTGCTAGGGACGCTGGTGTCGGCCATGTTGTTGTTGTTTATTGCTACTAGAGTGCGTATTTGTAGCCTATCGCTCTACACAGCAGCATATATATTTATTTATGAATTTAACGATGAAGTGTAATTTTCTATTTACGGGAAGGTGTACATAGGGTATGTAATTATTAAAACAATTAAAAATGTTTGAAATCTTCCGATTTTTGTATATATAATTTCCAAGAGAAATCTAATTTACAGTAGGCCACGCCCCAATCACACTTTAAACTTTGTCTATAAAATCGAATTTATAATTTTAAAATGTTTTTTTATTTTAATTCGATTGTACATTCCAGCTTTGTATTTTTTTTTTTTTTTTACGGTTTTTGAAATATTGAGGTTACCATACCATATTTTTCATGCCATTCTGCTTTCCCTCAAACTTACCGCGTGCATGTTTTAACCATGCGCGCGGTTCCACGACTTGGGACGGACAGTGTCAGCAATTTAACAAGTCCGCATCTGCATGGTGTCAATTAACTTGTTTTAGCGTATGTGTTTTCAAGTCGTTTTCTCACGTCCACACCTCCATGGTGTCTGGTAACTGTGAAGTGTCTGCATGTTGGACTTTGCTCTCGTTTCTTGTAACACAATCTCCATGCCGCACTCAGCAGCTAACTACAGCACGCTGTCCATCCAGCGGGCACTGTGGATTGATGTGTAGATTGCTGTGGTGAGTGCTGTGTGGAATGGTATGTGGATTGATGTGTGGATTGCTATGTGGATTGCTGTGTGGATTGCTGTGTGGATTGATTGTAGTGCTGATTGCGGTGCATGTAGTGCGGTTTGTGGTGCTGATTGCAGTGTGCGTGGTGCTGATTGTGGTGCATGTGGTGCCGATTGTGGTGCTGATTGTGGTGCGTGTAGTGCTGATTGTGGTGCGTGTAGTGCTGATTGTGGTGCATTTGCTTCTGATTGGGTGTATATAGTGTGTGCGGTGTATGTGGTGCTGCTTGTGATGCATGTGGTGCTGGTTGTGTGTGTGTGGGTCGCAAGTTAAAATAAATTACCCATATTTTAAAATTAAATTATGTAGTCCTTCCTCCAAAGCTGAAAGGTATATACTTTATTTAATAATCTCGCTTTAGTAAATATATATCCAGTCCCTGGGTATATTTAATCACTTCCCTGGGTAAACTGTATTTGCACTTTGCACTTAAGTGCCCAGAACTGCAGCAGGCTCCCACCACGCCATTGGTCGATGCGCAACTTGGACTTTGTAATGAACAACACAGCACCACGACTTACCCCCACCAAGTTTCCAAATTGGTCGTTGCGCAACTTGAACTTTGTACAGATTGTCTGCGGAGGAATACAAGGAAGATAGCTCCAAAATTCTGATATAAGCTATAAACGCACCTGCTTCGTTTCAGTCTGCCTTGTGAATTTGCTGTGTACGATTCCGAGCGCTTCTCCTCTACTGATGTCTCGAGTCTATCAAGAAGTTCATTCAGGTCATCGAGAAAATCGTCATCATCATCTTCAGCACTATCACTGTCTTCATGTTCATTTCCATCTATGCTGGCTTCATGATCGTCTTCACCTCCTGTTTGACACTTTATAGTAAATTTACTTTTCTTTGCAGCAGGAATTGTATGGTCATCAGTATTTAGAGCCGATAGATCTATATTGTGAAGTTCATCGATTTCACGCGAAAGTCTTGCAAGTGTACGAGGGTTATTCAGAAAGTAAGGTCCGATTTCTTATAAAACATAAACCATCACAGATTTTTTTCAAAAAAACGTTTTTTATTTAATTCTTTATGAAAATCGCTTGGCGCCAAGTCTGGACTGTACGGTGGGTGGTCAATCTGTTCCCATCCAAAAGATCTGATCAGATTTTGGGTGTGAATGGCAGAATGGGGTCTGGCATTGTCATGCAGCAACAAAACTCAAGACGTCAGAAGGCTACGTCGCTTATTTCGCATTGCATGTCGAAGTTTAGTCAGGGTAGCGCAGTAAGCGGCTGCATTGAGTGTTGTCCCTTGTTGCATAAACTCGACTAACACGACTCCACGTCTATCCCAAAACACGGTTGCCATAACCTTGCGTGTTGAGATTGTCCACTTGGCCTTGACTTTGACTGGTGATGTCGGGTGACGCCATTCGATTTACTGACGTTTAGACTCTGGGGTCATGTGAGAAATCCACGTCTCGTCCTCTGTGACAATCTTCTCTAAAAATAAATCACCTTCCTTATTATATCGGTACAAAACATCAAGAGCACACGCCATTCTTTTCATTTGTTGTTCCTCAGTAAGCAGCCTGGGAACCCAACGTGCGCACAATTTGTGAAATTGCAAATTTTCAGAGACAATTTTGTGCAAAGTTGTTCTACCCACATTCGGAAATTCCAATGCTAAAGTTGAAATTGTGAATCGCCGGTCTTCACGCATCGTTTCGTCAACGGCTTTGACCAAATCTTCTGTGATCAATGATGGTCAGCCTGATCGTGGTTCATCATGGACATTTTCCCGTCCGTCCTTGAAAGCTCTCACCCATTTACGCATTTTGCTGTCACTCATCGCATTGGGGCCATACACTTGACTTACCTGTCGATGTACTTCCGCTGCTGAAACGTTCCTTGCTGTCAAAAACAGAATCACTGACAGTATTTCACAGTCGGTGGGCTGATAAATTGTTTTAAAAATTTTGAACTGACACTGTAAACAGCACACTGCAACAATACCAATGTAAATGGCGTCGTTTGACGAGCAAGGCATGCCGGGAGTTGGTGCGCATGCGCGTTACAATGTTCGCGCGACATTCGATTAGCTACAGCGATTCGGACCTTACTGTCCCGATAACCCTCGTTTATTTCGCACGAACCCCTCTACTGCACGACACACGTCACTCATTCCGTATTTAGCATTAACTATCTCACCATTATCGCCTGTAGAATCGGTACCCATCGATGCAGCAAGAGGTATTGACGGCATTATTTGCTGCCTTTAAAAAGACGAATCCTTGCAGTTCTTGGTGTGGTTTTTTAATGCACCACCTTTCATAAACTACATGTGTCCATTGTCGTAATGTTTCCTCATGAGAAAAGGACTTTTCGAACATGCGGTTCTCTCATGTTGCCGAGCATTTTGACTGAAAGTGAAAACTCGATCCCAGAATCAACACCGACAAAAATAAGGCAGCGATGGTCAAGTCATGGCCCAATGTTCGTTGAAGTTAAAAGCAGTCCTTCGTATTCACTATTTTTCTTTACAGTATAACGGGAGTGCGCTTCCAAATCGATGTTCACCTCGCGATGTCAGATTGACAAATGTAATTTTTCTATATAAAAGTTATTTTTTTAATTGTAAAGAGCCTATGTTGTGCCTACAGAAGGCCTTCTGCAATAAATAACTTTGAAAAATGTGAAAATGGAAAAGAGGAGCAGTCTGAGAAAACCCACATACTCGTTCGCCCCAGAAGAAAACACGCATATATTTACATAACAATTTGTTATTAAAATATGGTTACAGGCATATGTATACATAAATATAGAATTTTAAAATAATTTTATAATCCCATATATCCATCACTGTTGGAACACCAATTTTCTGTTGTTCTCTTCTCTATTCCCACTCACCAGTGTTCTGTTGGTCCACTATACGCCGAATGCTTCTATTGTATAATGCAGTGTTCATTTCTGACTGGTTGTCAGCTAATATAATGCCGAGTATACAGTGTTCCAAGCAGATATTATTTTCTGTGTACCGTGTTCATTTAAGTAATTTATAATTTACTGTTCGAGTGCCGCCGACGATACTTGACATAGCAGCGAAAACTGCTGGCGACTTAATACTGCGTCGCCAATATCTTCAAAGTGCACGGAATCGTAATATTACAGCTAACTCCATATTCAGGTGTCCTGTGACAGTGCAAATATTGCTCATCCCATGAACGTCAAAATTTTGTATGCTGATAGCAATGCGTTTTGGAATTTATAATCTCTTCCCATCATAGTTTCGATTTCAAATTTTTCATGAAAATTTTTTGGTAGACGACGTGTGGAGCATGGTGTATTAAAAATATTTCTTGAAATTGTTAGATTGTGACTGACGGACATCTCAATTGCAACTCAAGGTTAAATGAGTAAAATATTACCAAAGTGATTACGAGGTTTACAGTAACAACAATCAAGCTGGATATACGTGTCAAGGCATAAAGCCCAAACTTTGCCCAATGCCGTAATGAGTCCGCTCCCTAATCTGTTGACTCCCTTGCAACTGTAGAAGAAATAGAAAGGACTCCCGCAAGCCAGACCAGTGTGTGTTTTAGGGGAGTGGGGGTGTTATCCTGACATACCATGGCGTGAAAAAAAGGGAAATGGGAGCGCGTTAACGCGGCGCGATAATTTATAATTGTATTTTTTTTACAGACATCTAGTTTCGTGGTATTTATCATGACGTTTACCATACATTGCATGTGTTTTGTATAACATATTAGAACATGGCGTGAATAATCGTTGTGTGTCGTGTGCAAAGTTGCATAACATTTTTGCAGAATATTATTTATGATAGTGACACATTAATTTGTAAATTGGTTAGAAACCACTTTATTTAATCCGTTCTCATATCCCAATATGGCCGGGGTGGTTAGTAATCAGACTACGCGCCTCCCACCAAGGCTAACCCAGTTCGATTCCCGGTGGGGTCACCTGGATTTTCGCATGTGGGAAACGCGGCGGACGTTATCGTTGGCTGGCGGGTTTTCTCGGGGCAATCAATCCCGTTGCCTCCACCCTTGCATTCCGCTTCTGCTCCATCTTCACCTTATTTCACCCTCACCGGCGCTGTTAAGTGCTAACCAAAACCTCTCAACTTCCCACTTCCTAATCAATCTGTCGACGCTCGTTTGACTGCAGAATGAAAAAAAAAAAGAAGACCCGCGGGCCAGATCACAAATTTTTTGTTGAGGTTATCTCCTGACATCCGTAGTGTAAAAAAATATTTTAAAGATATTGAATTTACATGGAACAATAACTGATTATGCTTTTTTTACTCATTAAATAGTTATATATGTTCTAAGCTCGCATGAAATATGTATGTTTTGTGGCATTTGTCATGACTTTTAGCTAAATTTCGTGTGCCTTATACAATATATTAAACATATGAACTGTGTGTATGTGTGTGTTACATATCGGATGCAAGGTTGAATAAAATGTTTGCAATCCATTATTTATGACGGCGGTATGTCAATTTCCATAATGTGTAGGGGCCACGGTGGTGTAGTGGTTAGACTAACAGCCTCCCACCAAGGCGAACCGGGTTCGATTCCCGGCGGGGTCACCCCCGGATTTTCGCATGTGGAAATCGTGCTGGACGATGCCGCTGGTCGGCGGGTTTTTCTCGGGATCCCCCGTTTCCCTCGTCTTTGCATTCCGGCGTTGCTCCATACTCACCTCGCTTCATCCTCGTCAGCTCTCAAGACCTTGATGTTATGAGCCGCTCAGGTCTCTTCACTCACTCGGATGTTAACCAGTTTCTGGACGTACCTACGCAGACCACTGGCTCAGCTTTGTGGACATTTAAACTGTGCTTCTGTGTCGTCGTCAGAGTATCATGCATGTGTGTTTACGGCGTGACGTGGATTGGCCGATCACTGAAGCTGTCGTGTGCTCCGTGCTGCCCGCAGGTGCCCCAGGCCGCTGTGACCTGCACCAGTCTCAATGACGTCACGGCCGAGGTCTGCATCGCGTCGCCCGCCCCACACCGTTTTCCAGCAGGTGAGAAACACAAGGCACCGCCACCGTATCCTGTGTCGCGATCCAATCAGACGCCCAACCCAATACTTCCCCATGCTGCACTCTCCCCTCCACACCAATCCTATAAACCTTCTCCATAGCCGCTCCCTGACGGCGCGGCGGGAGGATTTGCCACTAGATTTGGTGGATTTCAGCTCCTATCTTGTGGGCAACATTGTTATCTAGTGATCAATAGTGAATTTATAAAAATTGTTTGTATAATGTGGTGGCCAGTCTTAGAGAAGGTAAAAAATACGTCTTACGTATTGGAGTCTCCAAAATTGTAATTAAAATGTGTACATGGCAAAGTGTTAAGCGTTTATCGCATATTTTTGTAACTGATAACCATGGATTGGTATCCCAGAAGGTTTGGCACCGTGAAAACGTTCAGATCTTCTTCTGAAGGAGAACCATTCACTTCAAATGCTGCTAAAATTGACGGCATACAATAACTTTTGAAGACTTTTGAACCATTACAATCAAATCCTAGTTATTTATTTGATTGTTATTGTCGTTATTCAAAGAATTACTACGTGAACTTTCATAAGCTAGTATACTCTGGAGGATTTTCACTTGTGGCTTAGCGGAATTCACTGTCGTCAAGTGTTGGCAACACTGCAGTCGTGATCTACGGCCTGTATACAGATTATTTACCTATTCTTTACCCAGACCATAGAGCGTCTCGTTAATCCTCTGTGCGAGGCTCTGGAAGTGGTACTTGGGTCTGATTGGTTATTGCGTGCTGCGGAAGAGTCATTATTGGCAGGTCTGACAGCTGACAAGTTAGTCACCAGGCGCTGATTGACGAACGGCGTTCAAACATTTTGCTGGTCAGTGACGCCATTTTTCTGGCGTGTGCTGCTGGATTTGGCGGTATAAGTTAAGCGTCTGTTTGGCTTCTGTATTCTAAGTTTTCTATGGTCTAGGGATATCGACTCAGTGGCATTGTGCGCACACGAGACCTCGCGGTGGCCGTGTCCCTGCAATTAAGCGGGAGAAGATCGGACACCAGATGCCATGAATCCGAAAACATCAACTTTCCGTCATCTCGCCCTAACATTCCCAATTCATTTCTCAAGCGGTATGACTTGTTAGAGCGTTTCTGATTGCGCGCGAATATAAACTGCCCCTTAATAAAGCAATTTGCTGTGGAATTGCAGTACCCGCTTCGCCAAGGTAGCCGGGTGTATAGTGATGCCAATGAATTATGGAGCACGTCCTGAACTTTGTAGGATAATCTTTCTTTTAATATTTCGTCTTAATTCACGTACCGGTAAAATTCGATAATGCAGTGTTTTTTTACTTTCTTTCGAAATAAGCCCTATACATTAGTTTTCTGCCTTTCAGTTGTACTACACCCTTTTCCCGAAAATCTGGATAGTGTGCTGAAGCCATACTTTGCTCGTGGTGTTCCTTAACTGACGTAATGTACCACTTTAACCTTCTTGGCATGGCAATACATCACTGTTTGCAAATTTCGTCATCTACCAGACGCTCTGATTGAGTGGAGTGTAGAGGTTTGGACTGCTCTTAACAGCGAGTTCTTGAGAGCCGAAAAAGGGTGAAACGAGGTGAGTTTGGAGCTGCGCCCGGAATGAAAAGACTGGGGAAACGGGAGATACCCGAGAAAACCCGCCGACCAGCGGCATCGTCCGGCACGATTCCCACCTGCGAAAATCCGGGAGCGACCGCGCCGGAAATCGAACCCGGCTCGCCTTGATGGGAGACAAGTAGTCTGACCACGACACCACCGCTGCCCCTGCTTTGATTGACAATACAGTCCGATATGTATTTCTTCAGACTCGATATAAAAGTAAGATGTGTATATGAAGGTGTCTTATATATCTGCAGTAATTTGAGGCCATTATTTCATATCACAACGAAAAATTATGTATAAACCTATGGTTAAAAATGTACAAAAATGGTTTTCTAAGCTTTGAGAATGCTGCACTAAAAGGAAAATGTACATTGAATCGAATTTGAATGTAGGCCTTTATTCAGCAGATATCATCATTAGTAGATAATTACCGATTTCTGGTAACAAGAACCTTGAATTTATAGTTGAAGCGTTGTACACCAAAAGCTGCGATACGAGGTAGCTCGCTGTGATATTGTAGTGAGTCGTGCGGATAATGTTGCAGGGATGGAAACGTATTCTGTTTCAACTACGCAGACGTAACGACGTCGGTGGAAAAACGTGCATACAAACATCCAAATAGCTACGTGGCCTATCCGCTAACCTAAATATTGCGATAAGTGGATGGTGGGCACGGGAAGTGCCAGATCTGAGAAAGTTCGGTGCCACTGTAAGTTTTGTTGACAATTGTAATAAAACAATAATACTTATGATTAGAGCCCCGAGTATTTCACGGAATAATTTGGCAGCATCCTGTAACTTACAGTCCTCTATACACGCGAGACACTATCGTTTGCTTATTGGTCGATGCGGTCAAGTGAGGACTATGCACAGGACTGTTCAATGCTCTCCCACACTTCCTTCCTACTTATTACTGGCTCGCAGTCAAACGGAGCGTATCTAAAGAACTGCCGTCCAATCATAATAGTAGGTGAAAACAAGTATTTGATGTCTATCTCGCCACCAAATGAATTCGCTAAATTATCGGTGCTCTACTAATGATTATTTTCCCTCCGTTTTGTCTACGTCACCACTAGTTGGCGGTTTCCGTGTCGTAGTTGGTACAAGCCGGCTTACGGTGCAGACGACTGTGGGTTTAAATTCTGATTATTTAGGATTACTTCAGTATGTAAGCATAGCCCTTACCACTCTAAAGTCGTAGGAATATGGGTGTTAGTAAGCTCTAGTTGGGATTGGCACACGAAGTCCCTTCTTGCAAAGCTGCAACCACGCGCGACGTTCTCGGCGTCGCAACAAGCTGGTCCCGCCCCTGTGTTGCTTGCTGGCACTTGACACCTGAAACCCCATCAAAGTTAGTCGATGCTGTGTAGTAAATTACGAAACCAGAGACCTGCTGTGCTATATGTTGTGACACTATACAGTTTTTACTCTGTATTCTCACGAGGTGCCGACCGCCTTGGCATAGATGGTTACAACGTGAAATTAATGTGCAATGAACTGTTCGTAGTTCGAATCGCGTGTAAAAGTCACACATATGTTTGCATTTTAGTTTAATGTGTAAAAGTGTTATGTTAGTGCACTGATGTAGTATGGCTCACATTTCGACACGTTCCAATTGGAAATTTCAGTACTACGCGTAGAGCTAAGAATAATTCCAGTGTGCTTTATCCAGGCATGTTTGTAGCAAACGTGGGCTCGCGTTTCTGCTTGTTTTTCTCGTAAATAACATACAAAAATGCACGTATTTCAATGTAATCCGTAAACACAGAATCCGTCCTTGGTGACATGACGGCCAACCAGAGGTCGTGGATTCGAATCCCACCTCGACAGGTGCTTTGTATTTTCAGATGTTGAAATGCAAGCTGTTCTCGTAATCCGTGACTCTTGACCTCAACCCATTAAGTTTGGTACGGTAGTTTGCAATTGCAAGGAATTATGCACCATAGTTTTCTGTTCCATGCCACTTGCTGCACTTAGAGATAGAGATTTGCTCGTATACCTTTTTTAAAAAAAATAATAAAACGTATTGAAGGCAATTTGTTTCCCAGATTTTAAAATTTCCATGGCAGTATTACATTTACCTGCTCAATTCTTGATTACGTCATTATAATGGGTGAAGAGTGAGTGAAGATATTTGGGCGGCTCTTAACAGCGAAGTCTTGAGAGCCGATGAGGGTGATTGAAGTGAGTATGGAGCAGTGCCGGAATGAAATGACGTGGAAAACGTGGGATATCCGAAAAAATCCGCCGACGAGCAGCATCGTCCGGCACGATTCCCACATGCGAAATACGTCATTAAAAATATGGCACTCTGTTCAGTAAGTAATTGAAAAGTTTGTAATTGGTTTTTAACAGGCACGTTACATATTTATGTATTAACATAAAATTAAACTATCAATTATAGAGTAGCAAAAATTTCTCCTCCTGGCGAAATATTAACGCAATAGTTATTACGCTGTACCGTTCTAACGCAGTGCTGTTTTAATATTTAACTGTGTAGCTGTCGTTTAGACCGTTGTCTTATGTCACATTCCTTATTTGAAATTATTGTGTAACTTAAACTACACACAGAATTCGATTTCACGTGAAATGACTGCAGGGATGCAGTGCAGGGTTATAGCGTATCGGAACAAGTTCGTTAAACTCTTATTGTCTGTCGCAGTACAGATCGTGATCTGTAAAACTCTTCGGAATTTATAATGTGACAACATAGTAGATTGACGGAAATATTTTTTCTAATTTCTCGTAACTTGAATGGCTGTCAAAAAAGCAGTTTACGTACCAACATACCCTTGCCTACAAATAAACACCCACGGAAAAAAATCAGCTGTGGGCAAAATGATCCCTACCTTAGTGATGGGCTTATAAAGAAGGACACCGAAGAGTTTCCATAAACTCTCGATTGGAATGGAGGTGTCTTCCAAAACATAGAAGAGATGGGATGTAACTGTGTGTGTGGGGGTAGGGGGCGAAGGTCAGTACTCTGAGAAAACCCGACTACCGCAACGGTGACAGCAACATCCGCCACGGTTCCTCATCGGGAATCCCTATACCGGGTCTAACAGGGATCAAAACCGGGCCACGTTTCTGTTTGACTTCGCGTCGGATCTCGAGGCGTCAGCTTGTGTAACAGTTCGACTTTGTACAGATTTACTGACAATTAAGACTGCGTGGCTATCAGGTCTGTTCTGTCTGTCTTCCCATTTAAAGCAATCCCATTAGTTCGCACAACACCGGACATGCTTTAAAGTTAATTACTGGCAGTTATCAGTCAGTATAGTGGACACTTGATAGTGTCCCAATAAGATGTTAATTTCCTACGTATACTTGTATCCAGTCCTTTCTGAGTGTTCTTGATGTAATATTAAGTTACAGATCCTAACAATAACATTATAAATGCGAAAGTGTGTTTTGTTTGTTGGTTTGTTTGTTTGTTCTTTCACGTCGCAACGGAGCAACAGATCGACGTTATTTTTTGCACAGAGATAGTTGGAGGGCCGGGACGTGACATATTCTACTTTTTATCCCGAGAAAATATCTCATTCCCTCGGGGAAATTCTTATTGGAAAATGAAAAAGTACACAAACGGCGTCGCAACCGAGCAACAGATCGACGTAATTTCTTTCACAGAAATAGTTGGAGGGCTGAAAGATGATATTGGCTACTATTTATCGCGAGAAAATATCTCAAAAAATTTACAAACTATAATAACGAATCAAGTCGGAAAAAAGTTTGTAGCCAGCGCTCTCTCTTGCAATACGCTGTCTAAACCGTTAAAGGAGGAACAATATCATGTAGTAAAGAATTGTGGAGAGTAAAAAGACCTAAAAAAAAAAAATTGTGCGGTAGCATTGACGCTCCCCGCGTCCAGGCATTTTTTGGCCGCCAGAACACATGCGCTAGCGAAGCCTGCCGACGGTTTACANATTGACGCTCCCCGCGTCCAGGCATTTTTTGGCCGCCAGAACACATGCGCTAGCGAAGCCTGCCGACGGTTTACACCAATAAATATTAAGGGCGGAGAACGTGTCCAAAATAAAGGATCCCGCGCCTCACAGCTGCAAAGACGGGCCACCCAAGTTTTCTGCACGTGCAGACGGCATCCGGAGGCAACGGAAGCCACCAGGGCGCGAACACAGCTGCACTGGGCAGCTGCCCCAAGATACGCCGAGGTCCCACGACCCCGGGCTTCACCGCAATAAAACCCTGAGAGCTTTTGGGGCGAGCGTGCGGAGAGAATAGCGGCAAGGCAGGCGAACCACACATACGCCAAGCCAAGAGGCCACCCAAATATTTCCGCATGCACAGGACGAAGTGCTTAAACTTGTAAACCAGGATTGAGGGGCAACACCGGACCCACGCGCGCCGGAGGGCCGCACACGTTGTTTTATAACCCAGAAGGGACGCGGCCATCGGGCGGCCACCTGCAGAAATAACACGAGTTCAATATGGCGATGGGAGCCTACAAAAACGACGAGAGAGAGGAAGGGGGAGGTCAGTGAGGCGCTAGCCGTGAGACAGTTCAGTGCGGCGCTAGCCGTGAGACAGTTGAATGAGGCGCGAGTAGTGAAACGACATAGTTGGTCGGAGGTCCGTCCGCGAGACGTCCGGTGTTCGGAGCCGGACGACGGGAGTTTGCCACGAGCAGTCAGTGGGAAACATAAACCAATCCAGCAGGGAACCAATCAGCCGCAGTAACGAGCCGAAAGTGACACGGGAGTACGGTACTGCCACCCCGGGATGCGCAGATGGGCGGTCACTACATTAAGGGGTCCGCCAGATCCGGACGCGAGTCCACCAGCCAGTTTACCGCTCACCAGAGGAGTTGTCTCGAGAACTTGTGTGGCAATTAACTTGTTTTAAAGCAATAATAAAACGAGATTGTTTTTTGAACTCCAATCGCCCTGTGTTTACTTCAGTAGGAAATTGTACCTTTAGAGAACAGTGTGAATCACCTTCCCCCAAAACCACAGCTCGGGGTGATATCAGCATATATCTATCTATAACAGAGAAATACCAATAAGTGTTTTTACCATCTAATTCACCGAGACGTTGAGTTTTATAATATGTATAGAGTATACAAGATTAACACTAATTAAAATTCAACTTTATTAAAAAAAAAAAAACCTAAACAGTAATTGCGTAGTCCACGCGAGTGAGCCGCGGGCACAGCTAGTGACGTTATATAAAAACTGTCTTAATGTTACACCAAACTCCATACAACTCGGTTAAATTCAGATGACGTAATATTACGTCGCTAGCACTAAAGTGTTAAGGACGCTTTGCGCTTGAGTTGCATTGCAGTGTGTTTGAAATCCGCGTTTCTTTTTTACGAAGCCACTAAACGTGCTCCCACTGCTCCCATTATACCGATGTTCGAAAAGAAAAAAACACTTCAGATGAGGTACGAATAATACTCTCAATGCATCATGCACATTATAAATGCTATTCGCGAGCCCTCCAATATAGCTAAAAACGGCTTTTCCACACTGTTGTATTTCATAATATACTGGTCGTAAATATGCGAAACTATTATAGTGACCTGCACTGATTTTGCTTCACATTTTCCGGCAATAAAGTTATACGGTCACTGTTTTAAAGTCCCATAGGCACCGAGGCACGACGGATACACTGCACGCCAGTTCAGCGCCTTGCACGTAGAAGTGATGGGGCACGAGGTACGTGCCTCAGTGTGTTTCCCTTTATTTCTCCCGTGCTTCCCTGCCTCAGACGCGCTAAAAAACTCCAAGTAGGTGGCGCCATTAATACGATATGTTTGTTCTCCTGATTGGACATTCTGCTCCCTAGTTACAGCGAAGAGCCTAAATGCGTGGCTTGAACTTAGTGACAAGTAGAGACATGCGAAATTCGCGTTACAATTTAGTGACAGACTAAACTCCAAGTTACTGTGCATTTGACCGACTTCCGCCATAAGTCGGCAGTATGCTTGGCACGCCTCGCGAATATCTTGAGCCAATAACGTAACGTCAGCGGCGGAGTGGCCTATCTTCTTTAACGAAGTCAAACAGGTAAGTGATTCCACTTAAAGGTTAGCGGCCAATAACACCACTGACTGTGCTCACTTATGTACAAGGCAGTGGAATTTATCCTGTCACCGAAAGATAACGCGAATTTTGCAGGTCTCTAGTGATGAGCCGTGGCTATCCTACGCACTCGGGCACCCGACCACCGGAAATATTTATTCTCCCGTTTTGCCGGGCAGCTAGGCACCCCGCCCCTTGTCTTCATCCACCTTCATCACTCCCCTGCGCCTCCTTAGACCGAGCTGATGCAGGCAGGCGGATTGTCCTGAAGAAATGTCAGGCGCATCTTGTAAGGAGAGTATTGTAACCGTCTCTTCGTCAGTTCTGCGGAAGATGTTTGCATTTAGACGTATTGCGTCAGTGGCTGGCTGGAAGTAGGAAGGCGGGTTCGAGAAGGGGAGTGTCTTCGTAAGACGTGTCACCTGCAGGCCTCGGCCCTCAGACAAATTCGTGTGACGCACCTACTTCTGGAGCACGCTCGGAAACAACTCTCAGCTGTGGGGAGTTTGATACAACTAGCACCTTTTCGCAGTCACTTCCGTGGGAGACCATTCATTTTAACTATTTGGGCGGCTTGCGTGATAGACGTGAAGAGTGAGTGAAGTCATTTGGGTGGCTCTTAACAGCAATGTATTGAGAGCCGATGAGGGTGAAGCGAGATGAGTATGGAGCAGCGCCGGAATGCAAGGGTGGGGGAAACGGAAGATCCCCGAAAAAAAAACCCACCGACCAGCGGCATTGTCCGGTACGATTACCACTCGCGAAAGTACGGGAGTATCCCTGTCGGGTATTGAACCCGACTCGCCTAGGTGGGAGGCGAGCGGTCTAACCGCTCAGCCACCGCGGCCCCTAGACGTAAATATTTTGGGTTTATAAGTTTCTTAGTAACTATAAAAATTATATTTTCTTTCATTTTCCTTTTTTAAAAATATGGCTACAAATAAGATACAAATTTTATCAATTTCTTCGTGAATAACGTAATAGAATACCGGCGTGGGCATAAACAGCGAAATGTTATGCATACATGTAACTGAAAATTTATTTTATGCCTGGTCGGAATTTTCTCTGGAAAAGATTCGCCGCTAGAAATCGTTACTGGCGCAGTTTACGTATTTGGACACAGTAGGAATGTGCAGTATTGGTTAAGGACCATATTAACTGGCATTGAATCAACTTAGAGATCCGTTGCAGGGACAAAGAAATACACCTATCGTACATTAAAAAGTCAACACAACCCGGCGGAGAGATCCGAACCCATTATCCACCGATTATATATATATATATTAAAAACAGTCTCACGTCACCATAAGTCCAGCTATTCTTTCTGATAGTGTGTTAAGATATTGAGTGTTGCAAAATGGCAGTGGTGGAACAGTTACAGACAAATGCGAAGGTTTTTTCCAGACGAATACAAAAATTGTTTTATTGTAGTTCTGTTTGTCATTAACTTAATACATATTCTGGGAAAGAGGATCGAGGGAGCCGGAGCAATGGTGGTTATGTTGCACATTTTTACTCGTGCTCTGTCATTCCCATTATATGGCGGTAATCTGGAATTTCCTTGTTTTTGCCTTTTGCCTGAAATTCCAGAGCCGCATTACCATTTGGCACCCACAACTGAGATTTGACGCATGGACTTAAATTTAACTCGCCAGCATTTTTTCTTATTAAAAAAAAAAAAAAACCTCCTTCAAATTATTTTGGGAAGGTTAAAATAATTACTAATTTTAATAATGATACATGAACAGATTTAAAGGTCCCCGTTTGAACTTCGCAATGTTAGGACGAAGCTGTTTTTAAACATGTTATAAAATTATAACTCCATAACAATGCAAATTTTGTGTTAGATGTATTTAGAAGCCTGGAGAGAAACAAAATAAATATAAACAATGTACTTAATAGAAAAAAGAAACATTGCTTCGTGCGGATGTTGGGCCTACGTACTTTTCTTTGGAAGCACAAAGATTTAGAAAGCCAGACTTTATTCACCACCTCCGTGTTATTGTTACAAAATCTACTGGCCGACCAACCCTAATTGCAGATGCCACAGTCTCCATAGCAGTTATCCAACCCTATTTATTTTCGTGAAGCACTAAATGTAATGTAGTGCGCATCGACGAGCTTGGCGTTGATTTTGCGGCCTTCGTACAGAAAGCGTACCAACACTTTCGCTGCTTTTATTAATGGTCAGTGACATTAGTAAATGTTATGTCAAGTAGAAACAATACAATTTACATCTGACTTGAGAATTTTCTCCTGCCAATTTTATAAGATATGATTTAAAAATTGTATAGTAAAATTTTATTATTTTAACTTTATAACTCTAATGTTTCGAAAAACTTTTTTTTTAAGTAACTTAACAGTGGAGTAGTTTATAGTGCACATTCTCTGGCTTAAAAAAAATTAATAATGTTTATTTTCCTGTTTTAAAAGGGGTTATTACGTTTTCTATTTTAAAAATAATAAATACTTAGATTTAACATTTTGGAGTTTTAATATCAGCAGCGTTTTCTGGAGGAAGTTGACATAGGTAGCTAAGTGTTGTTGAAATGTTTAATGCGGCTGTATGTATCGAAAAGGTCTAATGGTTGTCGTGGTAAATGGTTCGGTCCTTGTACACTGGTTTCGCTACGAGTTTCCTTAGCCACATCTCACTTCATACCAGTTCCATCCTTTGTCGCTTCCTTTTGTTCTCCATTAGCTTGTCAAACAGGTTGTTGGCAAGCTTAAAGAAATCACGCTCGAAATCGTTGCTGGCAGCTTTACTCTTTTCCGTATTCAGATCAATGTAGGCTTTCAACCGTGGTGACTTCACGTATTCGAAGACACAATTAATCTTCTTCGCCCGGAGGCCGTGGGATAATGCTTGCTTCAGAGTCCTGTAATGTATGATTTAATGTTCCTTATCCTCGATCATTGTAATTAACTTATTTTGCTTCGAGCCTGGTGGACACTGGTTCAAGGGGAGGAAGGGTAGATCCTTGTGATCGTGATGCAGGGCTGCAGGATACGCAATATCAATCTCTAGGATATAGCCGACATCGCTATTATCAGGTATGGACATGATGTCGATGCTAGTTTCACTCCACCTGAAATTAAATAGCGGTAATGGCAGACTCATCGCCAATCCGTAGAGGTTGTTTGCATCGACGCATTACAGGTATGTGTCTGCCTTGCTGGTATCGTGGTCACCTTCCATGTACCTGTTGTTGGCAGCACAGTAACGCAGCACGGACTGCGAAGCACAGCCTCTGATGGCTGACTCAAGGAACAGGTACATGTCATAGTCCCCCAGTATCTCGAGTTCCACCTTTGTCATACGCAGCATGGCATCGAACGAAAACCCTGGGAGGCTCACATAGCGGGCACAGTCAAACTGATACGTTTGTAAACACAGGTTCCGGAAATTCTCGAAGACGTCACCTAAAAGGAGGTTAATCTTTAAATGTATTCCGCTGTACATCTCAAGTGACTTGCAGCGGAATTTGTCCCATACCACTTGCACATGGGCATAGTCATCGTCGGATTTTCAGCCATGAAGCGATACATATCGACGAACTGAATGACAAATCAGTCACTCAGCTGTTTAGAAAATGTAATCTTTTTTTTTTTGCTATGTGGGATAATGAAGATGTCTTGCGTATCGTATGCCATCTCTTTAAGAATAAAATTCTCATCATAGGAGAGATGATGAAAAAATACGACCAGCTTCTTCGGTCGGCGACGTAACATGTTGCACAGATTACTTGCTGGTGCAGTGTATTGCACTGTAAAATGATCATGGTCTCTGACTTTGTAATTAACCTCTGTAAATGTAGTACTGCAATACATGCAGTCTCTCGCCTGATAGTAAATTGCCTTCTGGGTTGCCGCCAGTGGATTCATAGCTGTAGAAGTTTCATAAATGTAATTCACCTGTTATCATATAACCACTATTGTCTCTGTAAAGTGCTTGCCCGCATCTTCCCATACATTTATAACCGGTTTGGTCGGCAATGAAGTAGTGAGGCGTGCCATTATCCGATCTTTATACACATGCACGTACAGGCAGTAACTATATGCCTCGTGCAGCTGGTATGCATAAGTGTATGTATGACTCGGGTTCGGAACACAGGTATGGATCGGCTTGAGAAAAACCTCGAAATCTGCATATATATAAATTGGTAACTTGTTTGCATTGTGGTAGTTTTTAAATTTCAGGACGCTTGGTCTTCCATCTGGTGCGGCCTTGGGCATTTATACACATGCTGCCGCATGCTAGTTGCAGTACCTACTGCTTATGCTGCTCGAGACACTGCAGACCCATCAGCCATGATAACTCGTAGACGATCATCATAGTCTGTGAAGCAGCGTTTGCAGATATGAATACTATCATTGTGCACAGTATCCTGGGAATGGACGAGACAGCACAATCTGTAACATAAGCATAGTGGTTGTTTGTGTCATCGGTCACGAGCAGCAGGTCGAAATGCTGAGCCGGTTCACCTCTGGTTAGACGTCCCGGGATGACTTTCAGTCCCTCGTCCAAGGCATATACGTTCGCAGATGTACCAGGGTTGCATCTATCAAAAATTACGATTTTTTTCAGTAGGGTTGGAAAGGTGAGACCATCAAAATTAAATTTCCCTTTCAGGTCGCGATACTGATGGTTCATGCACTGGTAGTTCTCCACTTCCACAAATCTTGCAAGAATGGCCCACTTGAAACATTCATTATCTTTGTTGTTCCGTTGATCAATGACTGCCTTCTTCGCCTTGATAGCGATCGGAAAATCTCCACAATGAAGCTCTCAGCAGGTCCGATTTGCTAATGCGCAGCTGGAGACTATTCACAGCAGAATGCGTCCATTCACTTCCCTTCCACTGGTACTCTTCAGCCTCTCGATAGATCTTTCTTATGTTGGAGTCGACAGCTTCATCAATATCAAAAGTATTAAATAGTGGCATATTCGTTGACTTGAAGGCTCTCTGGTCCATTTCATCGTCGCAGGGCTCTGGCTTCCCATACTGACAATCCAGCCAAAGACTAAACTTGATGGAACCATGGGTATTGACCTCTGCGATTAACTGATTGATGACGTTTTTTTGCATAGAGCCCAAATATGTACATATGTATTTCGCTGTTGAGCTTGTGTTCACAGCAGCATATGTCCTTAAATTGCCCCTGAAGGCCGTTGCCCCTTCCACAAACCCATTGCCATTGATTTCTCCGGCACCAGCAACTATTCTTGGGCGACTAGTGGGTTGTGAGCGGGCCTGTGGCACATTAGATGGCTCTGGCTGGGAGACAGACATGGAAGTCCTCATGCGAGCTCTTTTCGCCGGTGGTGGGGTGGTTGTGCCATTACACTTGGCACTGTGTGCAGGCAGATTGTCAGTGCATGTAAACTGTCTCCCGCAGTTCCTGTACTGCAGAGTTTCAGCTTCGGGGTTCTCCCAGCAGCCACGTCCGTGGTGATGTACATCGCAAGTGCAAGCAAAGTTCACATAGCAGAACTTGCAATGGGTCGAAGCAGCCTGCATGCTTTGTCCAGTGCAGATGGTAAGGTACCTCGCAAGTACGTCGACACAGGCGAATGTCACCCCACACCTCTCACACGTGTGCTGTACCTCTCAGAATGAATTAAGGGTGCAGGTGCGTTCATGTCGCAGCCCAATTTTGCGGACTTGAAACACCTTGTCAACGAACCCGCTCTGCAGTGCAGGTGGCCGAATTGTAGGTGCATTAGCCAATGGAGATGGCTGTTATGTGGAAGTCGAAGAAGTAATGGATGATGACTGCGTATCTGATGCGAAAGAAGGGAAAGACATAAAGGAGGAATGACTAGAATCAATCTTGGCTGTAGAATAGCTGGAGAAAACCAAGAAGGTTCATAAAAATCAGCAAATGTGCCCTTTTCTCGTGGATGCATGCATGTTATATGCGAATGTTTTTTTAATAAGTGCTTAGTTAATATATATATATATATAACTTTTACGCATATAAAAAGTGTGTTCGTTGATGCGTACTGTACATATGCAGTTTTTCTATGTGTATTCGTCAAATAGACATCCTCTTTTTCTCGCGATGACATTTTTTTATCTGGTGAATGTATAGGCAGATGTGAGTATTTACTTTATTTCATTTCCTAGCAATGCGATGATGATTATATATACACACACATGCACAAACACACACACACACACACACACACACATATATATATATATAAAGTCGGGGTCTGTCAAGTATTTTTCCGAATGTCGGGATAGTAATAACTATATACATATTCGACATTAAACATCTTTCTTTTCTAGATGTCGCAGTAGTCTTGTGGTCAATACGACCGACTGCCGACCTAAGGGGGGGCTGGAACGATCCTGCACGCCTCTAGAATTTTTTGAGTTCCTAAACAACAACCAACTAAAAAAATTCCATCGCTCCTAGTGACTATTGTTTGAACTAAACACCCCGATGCTAGCGCGCCCCTGCAGGCGACGAGTGAACCAACACATAAAATGGTCGCATCGATACCAGCGCTCCTAGCTACGAACGGTAAAACTTTTCACACTCTGGTGATGGATACGAGAATTACTTATGGCCGCCTGCAGCAGCCGACTGGTTGCAGGTGCGGGAATTAAAAATGGAGGACATAAATGAAAGAGGGAGAGGGGAAAGGCGTGGGAGACAAGACGGCAAGAGATAAAAATAAGGGATACCAGAAGGAATATGAGAAAACAAAGGGATAGAATGCAAAAGAGAGAAAGGAAGAAATAAAAGCACGTGAGAAAAGCAAATTGGAATGTCAGAGCATGAAGTAAAAGAATCGGAATGCAAGAGTATGAATATACAATGTGTAATGATAGAGCAGGATGTTAGCAATAAGGAAAAAAGTGAAATTCCCAGTTAAAAACAAGATGGACGCTGCTGACGAGGAATGACAGAGCTGGAGGTTTCTTCGCGACGTCATCCAAGATGGTCGCCGTGGCGCCCGGATCCCCAGCCCCCAGCCTCTGGCGGTGAAGGAACCATTTCTAGCTACTAACTAATCTTGTGGGAATTTAATGTCAATGCCACAGTAATGTGATTTTTAAGATAGGTAGGATAAGGTAGGGTTGGCAGCCAGCACATCTTAGCTGGTGCAGCGTTAAATCTTCATTTCTTTACTTCACTGCAGAAAGAGACCGAGTTTCTATCCGTCAACTCAACTTTTGTCGTCACTCCTGATATCCCATGTCTCTTTTGTGGAAATGGTTGGCCTTCTTACTATAGTATGAGACGATATTACAAATAATTTGGACTGTAAACTGGCAATTGTTTTTCTGTGCTCTTCTTTTACTGACCCCAATACTAGGCAAGGGATTTACAACGCTAAAAAAAATAAAAAAAATAAAAAACACACACACACACACACACACACAGCTTTATTAACACTTCACTGGTTCCATTGATAGTTAAGATTGGTTTCGTACTAAAGTTTTAAAAATTAATTGAAAACATTAGCAGAAACTCCTTTATCGTGCCCGGCAGTTGTCTGGACAAGTCTCAAANGGATATGCGTGCGCAGCGCTGGTCATACTATTAGCTATTTCACAAACATCAGGTAGTGCGTCCGTACTGCTAGTACCGAATACTGAAGACCCGGTATTCATGGAACGGCGCTTTATCCTGCCGGGCCGTTCTGCGTCGTTCTGCTACAGATCTCTTCGTGACGGGCTACAGACGAACGAGCACGAGGGAACTAGTGCTCAGACGTCTTCCAGGCACTATAGAGAATACTTTTATTTTATTACCTTTGCCTAGAAAATTAATTTTATCACAATTTACTAAAAATGAAAATCAAAGTTATTCTATTTTCAAAATGTTTTCTTAACTTCGCGTGAAAAACATCAGAATGAAAATAAAGAGCCATTTGAAACACACACTTGCAAACAGCAGCAGTTCGGAATGTTACCAGCACTGTAGATAGATCCGCCTGCCATTTACGAGCCACAGCAGCAAAATAAAAAGTATAATTTAAATGTGCTAGTAGTCACTTTAATGCCTCTCACCTCACGTGCCCGGTGTGTAACATACTCATCCTTCTGAGGGCCGTAGCTATGAAACACGTCATGACTTGGCCGTTCCTTTGTATGCTGCTCTTGAGGTGATAGTAATTGGAAAACTAGAAAACAAAAGTTTTTTTTTTCTAACTGTACAGACAAGAACATAAGTTATGTTTCTGTTCACCTCATATGCAAAGTTAATATTGTGCAAAGTGGCTGTGACTCGGTCTTGGTGGTTAGGAGGGGAATGCTGAGGTCCTCTCCTAGCTTTGATCTTTCTGTTCGTAGTGCATGCAATAATATCGGGTTACAACGTGAAGCTGTTATTTCCACATATTAAAGAAGTTGCAGTAAGGAGGGACTAAAATGTACGTGAATGATGTCATACTTCTACCCGAACGAGACATCCATTTGTTAAAGTCACGTCACACGTTGTACAAGCCGGCAATGCACTTTTACTGTTATTATTTTCCGTGTATGCTAGTTAAATTCAGTGTTCCAGCATTATGGGTGAGAAGGCAGGTTTATCACCAGCATCTGCTTGTACTGTGAAACCATAACGCTCACGATGAAAAACGTTTGCATAACGAACATGTAGGTACGTATAAAAAAAAAAGAGTAGGTATTCTTAATGGCGCGGTTCCTGGTCGTTGTGTACGTAAACAGCCCTGACGTACACGGTGATCATGAACCGTACCATAAAGAATATGTAATTTAATTTCGATTCGTGAGCATTTATTACGAACACGTTTCTCATCGTGAACTAAGTATTACAGGGAAATTTAGACCTCAGAGCAGGACAGGACAAAATGTGCGATATGTTAAACTCGAGGAAGGCAGGCTATCGAATGACTAAAAAACAGTGTTTGCCGTAATTTACTTCTGTATAGGCTTTGACCACAGGTCCACTGAGAGTGGGTTGGCAGGGAGGAGAAATCGCCGGGACCTATGAGCGAATGAGGTCCCTCGGCTTCGAGACTTTTCTTCTCATTTTGGACAAAAAAATGAAACGGAAGGAATGTATGCGACAATAAGGAATTTAAATTAAATAATTACACCAATTGTCACAATTTAAACTTGAGTGGATGATACATAACCAATATTAAAATGTACGCCGTTAAAGCTACTGGAATGTTAGTACTGTGAGCGCTACAAGTTCTGGCGGCTCGTCTCCCTAGATGGCTGTACTTGGGCCCAGCCGGCGCTTGAGCCCATCTGGCGGCAGCCGATATAAGTGACGGCCCGGCTGTGTACAAACTCTCTCGATGAAGAGCCGGGCGGTGAGCAGGCACCTGCTCCGGTGGCGTCCTGTGATGCGCTTGGTAAACTGAGTACTAGGATCTCAGGCCTTGTGATAGGACATGCTCGGTGCGGCCTGAGAGATCAGGTCGGGGCTTTGGATTTGGTCAATTTCGGTGAGCGCTGGTCATGTCTGCGATGAGAGGGCGCGATCCCTCTTCCCCGCCGACTGGGCGGCCGGGGTGCGGAATTNGGCGCGATCCCTCTTCCCCGCCGACTGGGCGGCCGGGGTGCGGAATTGCCGTAATGGCTAAGAGCGCCCCGTTAACATATAAGAGCATGGCTGTGATGGCTGTGTATCATACGTATATATGTGTACAAACTATTTCAAAAGTATTGGCCACGCGTCGGCAAACAAGAAAATGATACGGAGACTAATGTTTATAGCACGGCATCAGGCTACGGCAGGCTGCGCGCGCAGTTACCTCCACCCTCGCTGGCCACACCACGCTCACCTGCCAGCAGTTGTGAGGCTGACAGTAAACTAAGGATTGTTCACGGTTAAGTAAGCATTTTTAAGATCAACCTTTGAAAAAAATATCACTGCTCATAACTGTACATGTATGCTACAGTACACACTAGCATTCAGGCTCACAGTTAAGTTGGCAGCGAATTAATGAAATTACTTCTAAGAAATGAATGAGTTGAGTTGAGTTGAGTTGAGTTCAGTTGAGAGATTTGGGCGGCGCTTAACAACGAGGTCTTGAGAGCCGATGAGGGTGAAATGGAGCAGTGCCGGAATGTAAGGGCGGGGGAAACGGGATATCCCCGAGAAAACCCGCCGACCAGCGGCATCTTCAGGCACGATTCCCACTTGCGAAAATCCGGGAGTGATCCAGCCGGGGATTGAACCCGTTTCGCGGTGGTAGGAGTCGAACAATTCAACCTCTCAGGCACCGTGGCCCCTCTAAGAGTTGAAGTTGCATTGAGAGTGTAGTATATAAGGTTATGGCTAGTAAAATCAGTGTTTATACACATAAGAGCACGCATTTTAACTCTATAAAACGTATACTTTCTTAACATTTCTACTGCTTCGCTTGGATGGCGCATGAATAAAGAGAGACGGCCCATTACCATGTAATCTTATGTACAGAATGTCAGGTAATTCGCGCATGCGGACTGCCTCAGGCGAATCTGTAAACAAAACAAAGTATTAAATACTCTTTGGTTAAAAATGCATAAGAACCTTCGTTTACAAGAAAAACCACATTAAAGGTCCAAAANATACACATAAGAGCACGCATTTTAACTCTATAAAACGTATACTTTCTTAACATTTCTACTGCTTCGCTTGGATGGCACATGAATGAAGAGAGACGGCCCATTACCATGTAATCTTATGTACAGAATGTCAGGTAATTCTCGGATACGGACTGCCTCAGACGAATCTGTAAACAAAACTAAGTATTAAATACTCTTTGGTTAAAAATGCATAAGAACCTTCGTTTACAAGAAAAACCACACGAAAGGTCCAAAAACCATTGTAGCAAACATGTGGTATTCCAATAAGATAAAGGTGGGGTGATGTGGCAATGTTGCAGCTAATGTGTCGGTCGTAAGGCACANCAATGTTGCAGCTAATGTGTCGGTCGTAAGGCACACGGTCAGGGAACGAGCTGAGATCAGTAGTGCCAAAGAGTGAGTACTGGGACATGGCAATGGCCATGGGTGGATCTGGCGGCCGAGCTCTATGCACGCTGCGTGCATCCAACATGCGGGAAAGTGCATTGCTACGGGGAGGGCAAACCTCGAACACCTGTCATGACGTTTCCACGTTTTGTTTGCTGATGCTATATGCTGTGCTTAATGTGAAACAAAGCCATTTTATCTACTTTAACCCCGTTTTTCTCGTAAACTAAAGGCCTTAAGATTTCTTACCAAAGAGTATTTTCTACTTAGTTGTGATCATAGATTCGTGTGGCGCAGTCCGTATCCGCGAATTACCTGACAAGCTGTATAGCGTACAGTGCCGACCATGAATATCCTTCATGTGGAACATGTCCACGATCGTGCACACCGTAGGCTACTGTGGAGATGACTCACCATTTAGCAAAGCACTTCATAACAACAACTTTTATGGAAATTAGTTTCGGACTTGAGGTGCAGGATGAAGTCAGCAACAGTTGCCATAAAAAACGCATTACAAGAAAACAAAAATTTCTTCTGTCGATAATACATGGCAGCAGACACAAGTTCATCATTTTATATTTACGTCGTTCAAATGTTGAGAATATTTGTGATATTTTTTTCATTAAATGATTATATTTTTCTTTTATTTTTAATTTTGTTCATTAATTTGAAGAAAAATTACAATGTTGGAATTGGAAAGGGCTTTATAACGTCCCCTGAAGGCTTATCAGGGGATGGCTTATAAACTAACTTCTCACTTAACTTAAACTAACACTCATGCCTTTCCTAGGATTCGAATCCAGAACCTCCCGCACCGCAGACCGGCGGCACACCAACCGACTGCCCAAGGGAGGTCAGCAATTACAATAATATTAATCTGCAATAAATAAACAATTAATTTTTAAAAAGGCCTACACAAGGTAAATAAATGTGCATAATAACACAAATAACGTTTTTGGTATATTTTAGTTTGTTTTATGAATGGGGATATTTACATAAACTCTTGTATGTTATTATTACAATTTTTGTGAACTAAAACAGAGCAATTATGTTTTGAAATTATGTACAAAAACAGTAAACGAAAAATAATTTAATGTAATTGTGCAAAAATATGCCGCTTTTTTCGCGTGAATACGTCTGCGCTAGCGACAGCGAGTAATACAGGATGTCCGAAAAGACTTTCCTTAGTTACAAACCTTATTTATATCCGCTGTATGTAAGATAAAGAAGTGAAACTGGTGCCAAAATTTTGGTAAAGTAACGTAGTTTTTGTTGTAGGTTTCAGTAACATGGCTGTACTGTAGCAGTTGCAGTGTCCAGGAAACCGGACATGTTCACAAATCAGCAAAAAAACTCAGTGTGTCCCCTGTTACCACGAGACCCGATCCCCAATAAAAGTATACAGGAACTTTCAGACAACGTATGGAAAGATGCCGCTCGATGTCAAGAGCATTAAGTCGTCGTATGGCAAGTTCAAGAACACAGGATGTGTTGCTGACTTACCCAGAACTGACTGACCGTCAACCTCAGCTGAAAGGGTGGAAGCAGCGAGACAGTCTTTTGTGTGAAGTCCAACGAAATCAATGCGTAGGGCCTCGCGTGAATTACAGACGCCAAAAAGTTCTCTTCATAGTATCTTACGCAAACGTTTATTGTTTCGTGCATACAAAGTGCAAATTGTTCAGACTTTGTTGCCCAATGACGCCACGCGTCGGTATGACTTTTCAGTCGAAATGTTATCACGTATTGAAGGCGATAATGGCTATCTCAAACGTGTTGCTTTTCCGACGAGGCAACTTTTTTTGTCAGTGGTGTAGTGAACTGACATAACGTGCGTATTTGATGTTCAGAACCCCCTGGTGAGGTGCCAGATGCAGCACAAAGGTGAATGTTTGGTTCGCGCTTTTGCGTGACAAAATTATCGGACCACTCTTTTTCGCTGAGGGTACCATCATATCTCCAATATATTTGGACATGTTGAAATTGCTTGCTGTTCCCCAGTTGCTTGAGTATCACCCAGATTCAATATTTAAACAAGACGGTGCACCGCCTCATTNCAATTGCTTGCTGTTCCCCAGTTGCTTGAGTATCACCCAGATTCAATATTTAAACAAGACGGTGCACCGCCTCATTAGTGTTTGGAGGTTCGTGCCTATCTTGATACGACTTTTCGTGGACTATGGATAGGTCGTAATGACCCGACAGCTTGGCATCCGCGCTATCCTGACATAACTCCATTAGATGTTTTTCTATGTGGTTATGTCAAGGACAATGTCTTACAGAACTCCTGTATCAGATCTTGCAACTCTGCAACAACTCATATCCACAGTCATTGCAACGATTTCTCCTGTGATGTTGGCTAATGTATGGACAGAAATTGAATATCCACTAGATGTGTTATGTGCTACCAAGTGTGCTCACGTGGTGACTTACTGATATGTTGTCCTGTTGCAACAAATATCTTGGTTAGTTTGCCAACGTTACTGAAACCTCCAACGTAAAATTTAATTAGTTTACCAACATTTTGGCACCAGTTTCACATCTATATCTTACATATAGTGGATATAATTAAAGTTTGTAATCAGGGAAAGACTTTTCGAACATTCTGTATTTTATTTGGGATATGGGGATAAAGTGAATCCAATGAAATTGATACTTGTTTTTTATGGCATAATTTGACATATTTAGACGTTTGACACCAAAATCAACGCGCTGGTACATCGGATTCGCGATATGAACTGCTCAGAAATTTTCTACCATGCTCAAAATTGTCACCAGTCGCCGCGGACCCCACCCGCTCCACGCGTGCCGAGGCCCGCATCGTAGTAGTATACTCGATCGAAAAGGCCACAATACCAATAGTATTATTAGTCGTGACGTTATAGCGTCGGGATGGATCATTCTGCAAAGACGCTCTGGTACCTAGTGTCGGTCTGATGTTAAGAATGTATTCTATGTTGGGAATGACTGTACTCGGTTCAGCTTTAACAGGTTTTGACGGGGAAATATAACAATATGAATTAGCAAGCAAGTAACGGCGTAAGATTGTTAGTTCAT
>NQII01003491.1:241268-262837 GCA_002778355.1 Clitarchus hookeri | reverse complement strand
GCGGTACATTTACTGGTATAGAAGTATCCACTTCAAGATTATATACCGTTTAGCTGCTAATTTTATCTAATTAAACAATTGTTTCGCAGAAACGGGTAAGCTGAGACGACTCGACTTCGTTAATGTGACATAATGGTATATAATCCATCAAGGAAGTAATTGCTAGTAACAATTCCAATCAAGAGGAAATAAATATTTTTTTCGTTCACAACGGCTTTTGATACTGACAACTCTCTTCTCAGAAGCTGTAATTACTTTTGTTTATTTTATTGTATTCAGAAAATGTTTTGTATAATCTAAATCCTTTCTGAAATTTGCATTAATAATTTCATTTCCTAGTCTAACTTTCTCGTCTCCTTAAATAACTGTTCTAAGGCAAATGTGGTACACAACACATACTTCTCGCTTCGTTAGCAGCAAGTTACTCAAACTGCCTACGAGTTTAAAGCCATCCTGGCGGACTGGCGCGGAATTCAAACTTGAATTTCGGTACAAAAACGCCACATGTCACGCTGCATGTATCAAACAACAATAACATTATTATGATGAAAAATTCCTAAAGCGGGAGTAGATGAGCCTCTTCATTAGCAAGGTGTGGCCTTCGTTAAATGACTACCTACCTGGAGCTACTTTCCACGTTTAAGGCCGAGAATCGCGGGAGCAATAAGGACGACAATGCCACGCACATCTAGTGCGCCATAGCCGCTACGGACAAGGCCCTCGACTTGTCTCGTCGCACTTCTAGGCTAGGNAGGCCCTCGACTTGTCTCGTCGCACTTCTAGGCTAGGCAAATTAGGAAAAATAGCGGAAAGTTTAGATATAGTCTTAATCGTTTTCATTCCTTATGTTTTTTGGGTCGCTGAACACGAATCTGAGGTTTCCTGACCGAATTTTTGCCCAGAACATTGTTTTTTTTTGCAAAAAACCTCGAAATTTTGGCACTTTTTTTTTGTTTTCTGACTATATCTTGGGAACTATGCGTTTTTCTGAAAAGATTATTCCATACAAAATTAAAGAAAACAAAATNGGCGATTTCATTCTTCTGTGTATTCAGTGTTTTGATATATTGAACACTTACATTCCGCGCAATCTAGGCGAGCCTTTATGTAAAGGACCTCTCCGCACAAGATGCTATTTTTGAGAAGATGATACAAGCTATGACTATAATGCATTGCCGTGGAAGAAGTGCAGTTCAACTTATTTAAAAAGGGTTTATTAAAAAAAAAATGCAGCAGCATTACATGGATCTGAAAGGCACACTAGGTCTTATGTTTATTTTAACCCACCGTTCAACCAAGACATCCAGGAAAATTTGTTCTCACAAATTCGTACACGCAGAGGCTTGAACAATAATCCTTCACCATTGGATGCACTACACTTGCCGCCTAATAATGAGTATTTTGGAAAAAAATCAAGGTGTTTTACAAGCAAGCACAAACTCTGAGAAAGCAAGTCTGAAGGACACTTAGTTGCCACCGATAATATCTGCACACAAACTGACTTTAAGTTCTCCACTGACCTTGAAGACAGTACATTTGAATAATTGTGTGGTTGGGTGGCAAGAAAACACAAACTCGAATTTCCGTACTTCGAGGATATAGCTAAGTAGTAAGGCCAGCAACGCCATTGGAGCTGAGTCTTCAAACTCATCTTGGGTGCAACATTTATCTTATGGTGGATTGTGCAAGCCTTCAGAAACATGGATAAATCAGACCAAAAAACTCCAAGAGGAGTTCAAATGCATCAGGGAAAAAAATTAATCAAGGGCCCAGGAGTGGTAAAACATTTAGTGGACGAATTTTCTCATTTAATAAAACCATTTCGTGAGAAGTTATTAAAACCTTTATTCTTCAAAGAACTTTTATGTGAATGAGGAGTCTTGTCGATGGATCCGGAAATCAGCCAAGAGACCAGGGGTCTTAGTGGACGAGGGAAGAAAAACATGCAAAAAGTATAAGAAAACCGTCTCATAAAAACCAGCATTGAGGTNAACCTTTATTCTTCAAAGAACTTTTATGTGAATGAGGAGTCTTGTCGATGGATCCGGAAATCAGCCAAGAGACCAGGTGTCTTAGTGGACGAGGGAAGAAAAACATGCAAAAAGTATAAGAAAACCGTCTCATAAAAACCAGCATTGAGGATCACCAACTAGGAAGTGTGTAGGTGTTAGCACGTCATAATGCCACGGGTTGGTGGAGAGCGGACATAACTGAGTTGAGTTGAGAGATTTGGGCGGCTCTTAACTGCGAGGTCTTGAGAGCAATGAGGCGAGAATGGAGCAGCGCCGGAATGAAATGGCGGGGGAAGCGGGAGATCCCCGAGGAAACCAGCGGCATCATCCGGCACGATTCCAACTTTCGAAAATCCGGGAGTGATCCGACAGGGGATTTAACCCGGTTCGCCTAAGTGGGAGGCGAGCAGTCTAACCGCTCAGCTACCGTGGCCCCAGCGCATATAGTTGTTCACTGGTTGCAGGAAGTACACTACACCAGTACCGTGCACATCAAAATATTACGCGATTGCAACTCTTCGGCTCCCAAATTAATGCAGGACGGCACGGGTTAAATTAATAAAATAAACTTACAATTTTTAACAATTCTGGTTTGATTTCATTTCAGTTTTAANGCGGCATCATCCGGCACGATTCCAACTTTCGAAAATCCGGGAGTGATCCGACAGGGGATTTAACCCGGTTCGCCTAGGTGGGAGGCGAGCAGTCTAACCGCTCAGCTACCGTGGCCCCAGCGCATATAGTTGTTCACTGGTTGCAGGAAGTACACTACACCAGTACCGTGCACATCAAAATATTACGCGATTGCAACTCTTCGGCTCCCAAAATAATGCGGGACGGCACGGGTTAAATTAATAAAATAAACTTACAATTTTTAACAATTCTGGTTTGATTTCATTTCAGTTTTAAAACATTCACAGGACAGTTTCTTGTCAACGTGGCTTTTTTTTTTTAAAGAGGCAAAAAAAAGGGTGGGAGGAAGCACGTCCCTTTCCTTCCATCCCCTCCTCCTTACAGCACCGGTGGTTTACTTACAGGATGCAGGGAAATGAATTTACTCATGTTACAGAGAAAAGCAGACTGTAAGTTCATTGAGAACTTCATTTCTTCAAGACCTGTCCCAGAATACAAACGGTGCTTTCCATTCGGCACATCTTGTCCTTTAACGGTGATTCTGTAATTACTTACAACAAAATCAGTCTGTAACAGGTGGTCTATTCACGACTCACAAATAATACAGTTCAATGTGCCGGACATCTAAAATATAACTTCTTTTTAAAAAAATATGTGGATAAACTTGATTTATTGGCCAAGCTCTGTTATCAACGGTTACGTTCTAGAATTCCCAAAGTAACTTTAGTTCCATGTTAGAAAATTCATCGCTTTGGAGAAATGGCTGAAGACTACACTATATAATAGAGTGCGGTACATTTACTGGTATAGAAGTATCCACTTCAAGATTATATACCGTTTAGCTGCTAATTTTATCTAATTAAATAATTGTTTCGCAGAAACGGTTAAGCTGAGACGACTCGACGAAGTAATACTTCGTTAATGTTACATAATGGTATATAATCCATCAAGGAAGTAATTGCTAGTAACAATTCCAATCAAGAGGAAATAAATATTTTTTTCGTTCACAACGGCTTTTGATACTGACAACTCTCTTCTCAGAAGCTGTAATTACTTTTGTTTATTTTATTGTATTCAGAAAATGTTTTGTATAATCTAAATCCTTTCTGAAATTTACATTAATAATTTCATTTCCTAGTCTAATTTTCTCGTCTCCTTAAATAACTGTTCTAAGGCAAATGTGGCATACAACACATATATCTCGCTTCGTTAGCAGCAAGTTACTCAAACTGCCTACGAGTTTAAAGCCATCCTGGCGGACTGGCGCGGAATTCAAACTTGAATTTCGGTACAAAAAAGCCACATGTCACGCTGCATGTATCAAACAACAATAACATTATTATGATCAAAAATTCCTAAAGCGGGAGTAGATGAGCCTCTTCATTAGCAAGGTGTGGCCTTCGTTAAATGACTGCCTACCTGGAGCTACTTTCCACGTTTAAGGCCGAGAATCGCGGGAGCAATAAGGACGACAATGCCACGCACATCTAGTGCGCCATAGCCGCTACGGACAAAGCCCTCGACTTGTCTCGTCGCACTGCTAGGCTAGGCAAATTAGGAAAAATAGCGGAAAGTTTAGATATAGTCTTAATCGTTTTCATTCCTTATGTTTTTTGGGTCGCTGAACACGAATCTGAGGTTTCCTGATAGAATTTTTGCCCAGAACATTGTTTTTTGTGCAAAAAACCTCGAAATTTTGGCACTTTTTTTGGTTATCTGACTATATCTTGGGAACTATGCGTTTTTCTGAAAAGATTATTCCATACAAAATTAAAGAAAACAAAATTACCTATTTGTTTTGTCCATAATATTTTTTTCTACGACAAACCGTTCCGCCACTAGAGTGCGCCAAAGAATGGGCAAAATTCCCAAAAATCACAAAAACGCCATATTTCGACTTTCTACGCCCGATGTCCGTGGAAACGACTCATGTTATGATAGTTTTCACCATGTATGGCATTGAACTTGATGAAATACACTTAAAATAAATGTTGGGCCCAATAGTTTTCAAAGAATTGTCTAAAATCAAATTGAAAGAAAGGAGACAAATTAGTGAAAAAAGTTATACTTAGCTATTGTTATATTTACATTAAAATGACTTAACACTAATAATAAATTGCGTAATTGCAGGTAAAAGACCATTTTGAAGAATGATGAAACTAAAACAGGTACAGGTATTTGTAGGTATTTATATGTACAGGTCCAGTCCATTTATTGGGTATTTTCCGGTGGAACAGACAGGAAAAGTGTTATTAGTTGGTAATATTGGTAAGGAATATGCTGTAGGTAGGTACCTATGTACTTCAGAAATATTTACTGTTATTAACCTGTCGCGTAACTTGTGGGGTTTCACTCGTTGACTGAGGCTCGTTGGAGAGACACATCTGTAAAGAACAGGATGGAATTAGTGACGTACTTGAGATATTGTTACAAATATAGGAATATGATGGTTCTTCTATATGCAAAAGAAGTTGATAGGTACTACCAATGTGAAAACAAGGTTTGGAATTTTAGGTGATGTTACATACCTTTGGAGCTCGTAGCTGTTTCTTCTTCCTCCTCCTCCTCCTCCTCCAGTGACTCTAACGCTTCCTCCTCAGTTCGCAATTGAATCCCAAGTTTGACTTGAAGGTCCCAATCTTCGACCTCGTCCTCATCGTCGCTTAGGAGCACCGCTGCGTTGCTGCATGATCTGTGCACACAGTGGATGCACAGATCAGTGCACTTTAGCCCCCCCTTCAGGCAGCTGCAGTTCCGTGCACAGGTTTTGGTGCACTTGCACATTACCAACTTGAGCAGTTCGGGGGGAGCGGGGGCTAGAAGTGTCGTGATTGGCTCGAGTCCGTTGCTGGTCCTCTTCCAACCCCAATCCTCAGCTTGTTTCTCGACCCCCATCCATTGCTGCACTTGAAGGTACACCCTGTAACTGTGCTGTGCCGCTGCAGCTGCTGAAGGTGGTAGCGCAGCTATTTTCGACGAAGCCTTGAACGCTGCCTTCTTGTAATTAAGGAAGCGCAGGTGGTTCAGAGAGGGTGGAGTCCTCCCACTGTAGCCGTATACTTCGACCAAAAATCGTTCTCCGGCTGCTGCGATAGTCTGGGGAGTGGCGTTGCTGTCTTTGAAAACACTGACGACGTCAGCAAGGTCACGATTTTTAGTGAGTACTTTTACAAACTTCAATTTCCCCTGGTTGAATGGTGCTGACGTCGTGTCACAGCCACTCATAGCATGTAAGAACAAAATGTTCTCTGCAACAGTCTTGTTCTTTACAGCGAGGAGTGGAGAGTATGTTGTTGATGGAGTTTTGTCTTTTCCTGGCTTTAAGAAGAAAACGTTGTTTTCCTTGCACAAACCAATGAGAATCACCAACAGGTCTGCATCTTCTCCTACCACGACTACACTCTCATTGGATTTAGCCAGTGACAGCGCTTCTGTAACTATCAGCGTGTCCGCATCTTCTGGTGCCTGTTTCGCAGTCATGTTGTGTGAGGCAAGCTTCTTCATTATCATGGCAATCAGTCGTTTTTTGTTATTTGGGTTAGCCAGGAATTTTTCTTTCTTTGTGGTCGGGGTCATGGTTGCATCAAAGAGGATGTCCGCGGAACAAGTTTTCATAGATCTTTTCAATCTTTCTGCACTTTTCATTCCACCTTGCGCATGTTCGGGGTACCCATCAAAGACAACTCTTGTTTGGGATCCATATGTTGTTATAACGTATCCAACGTATCTGTCACATATTTTTGAAAAAGATTGGTTGTCGGGCCAGACAACTTTGTGCAGCAAGAACCCACCATCGATCACGTACTGCACTTGACCGCTGAAGTCCTTGTTTTGAATGGGGACGAATTCTTTGTACAACTTTGATTTGGTCCCTTTTCGCAAACCATTCTCGAACAGAGAGAAAGAATAAGGTCCCAGGTCGTACATCAAGAAGTATTCCAGTTCTTCATCTGAATTCTTAACCACACTGATTCGTTGAATCAACGTGGTGGGATTAATGGGGAAAACTTCGTTTTCTACTGTTATTGCGTTGCTCATTATGGCAAGTGGCTGGACACGGTCATTACGTTGAAATTTGACATCACCAAAATTAGAGTTGTCTGCAGCTCTTTTAACAATGCCGTCCATGCCTTTTTCCCAAGCCTGATGACAGTCGACCCTGTTGTCAGCAACAACTCCTGTGCTAAGAGAAAACAAATGGGGGTTTTGTGAGAATGGGAAATGTTCCTGCAACCAGTCATACATCTTTGCACAGTCCTTGTTGTCACGAGCGATTCTTGCATCTACCAGGCCATGATGCTGATGCGAGGTTTCAAATGAAACACCACAGAAATTTTCAATTTGCTCGCAAACGTGTTGCCCTGCTGCCAAGGACATGGTCCACCTTGTCTGAATGCTTTCTTCTACCCCTCGCCCATGAGTCAGGCCTCCACTTACTTTCATGCTCCTCATGAGGAATTGTTCAATGAGCATATCAGTCCACGTCCCTGACCAAAACTTCGTGGCTGACCGTCGCACTGTAAAGAAGCCATTATCGGCAAGTTGTTCGTATTCATCAGGAGACATAGTTTCCTTCAAGTTCAACATGTCCTGGAGGTACAGGTGTGCGGATTTAGCATAATGAAAATGACCTGATGCATGGAAGTAAGGCAGCATCTTCCATACTGTTTCCAGGTGTAACTCCCAATTACCAGTCCTCTCAGCCAGAATGAATAGTTTCACTAGATTGACCATTTCTACATACTGCACCCACAGTTTCGAGGTTGGACCATATGGGGGTTGTATCAAACGTTCGAGCTGTTCATACACCTTCTGTCTGATTTCTCGACATTCAGAAGGGTCCCTGGCAAGGATCACCGATGTATCAAAATTATGCACAATTTCTTCCAACTGCGATTCAGTTCCCGAGGAGAAGGTTATCATGTTCAGGACAACTTTCATAAGGGCAGCATGTGCTAAAATATGGGCTCTCACTGTTCTGTAGTACATATGCCCTGTCATCATTTTCTCAATTGTATTCATGGCGTAGCAGGTGTGTACTAAATCCTTCCATCCACTGCCATTCATTGGGTAACAGACAGAACCCAAGTATGACATCAGTAAATGAAAGCCGCCTAGGCGAATTACCACATGTTGAAGCATGGGGTCGTCACAATTAGCCACAATGTACCGTGCTTTTAAGTAGAGCGGTTGGTCAAATGTGACCACACACGATGTCTGTTTGTTAGCCCTGCACTTCCCTGCTGCTTCCAGCAATGCAGTGTAGATGGTGTCGTACTCGGAAGGAGGAGCATTAATAAAAGGAAGGCACGCAGTGTACGTTTTCTCAAAGGCGAGGCCCTGGGTGGCTTGTTCCATAAACGCGTTCCATCCCGGTGTTATGGACACATCTTTGTGTTTGCTGAACAGCCAAAGAATTTCAGCAGCTGAGAGATAGGTGATCTGGGATGTCCGAAACTTGTAGGAGAGGTCTTCAATCTTTATTGCCTTCAGTCCATCACCACCCTCTTTTGCCTCGAAACGTTTCAAATTAACATGGCCAAATTTTCCAACAACATCTGCAGCTGGTATCCTTGCCATTCTCTGAATTGTTGCATCTGGAGGCACAGCAGAAGCTGGGGCAACAGTAAAAATTCCTCCCATGACGTGGAACGTGTTGTATCCATCTATTGTTCGAGTATTAGAATCCGCATTGTCGTATACGAACTGAATAAATCCATCTTCTGTTACTTTTTCCTGCGAATGCAAGGTTGATGAAATTTCAAATCGTACTGCTTCTGAGTAACTGCAGCAAAACCCCAACGAACTCAAAACATCGATCAACTTCCGGGACCCAAATTTTTTGTAAATAAATGCTCCAATTCCGACTTGTAAATTTGACAGAAACGACCGAGGCCTTACAGCACTGATAATACTGTGAGCAATTGCGTGGCATTTTTTTTCCCATTTATCGGTATGTTCCCCCTTCTTTCTCTTCACAATCAAAGTATGCAGAAAATGTTTGAGTGTATCAGGAATGACTGACTTCGCCTCTTCCAGAAAACGGTCTGGAGCCGGGTACTCGCTGACATCATAAACCTGCGATCTGACTTCCTCGCAAATTATTTTTGCAGCTGCTTCCACTACACGAAGCTTCTCTTCTGCTTCAGACTTACACTTCTGCTGATACCATGCATCGTTCAGTATCTTCTCCCCAATATTTTTAAAACAAACAACAGTCTTCTTTTTCTTATTGGTCGTGAACATTATATCCTCCCCATATTTCTCTTTAAGTCTGGCCTTGACTGTTTTTGCATCTGGCACATAGTCTCCTTTTATCTGTTCAATTAGTTCATCTAACGAGAACTGGCATTCATCATTGCTGCTTTCAAGGTATGTGTATATGTATTCCATTGCAACATCAATTTCAAGTGCAAATGGACCACGCCTTGTCGATACTACTTTCGGTTTTCTTGCTTTAGCAGACAGTTTTGTACGACAGCTTTTGTGGTATTGCGCATCGTATGCAACCAAGTCGGGAACATGCTCAATCCGGCGAAGTATAGCCCGTCCATATTCATCATTTGCGTCTTGGGCATCCTTCATAATACTGTTTCTCAAGCTTTGAGTTGTGTCACGAACCTGGTACACAACATCCCGCTCATTTGGAGGTTTTTTGGATTCTGCAGCCAAAAACGCAGCAGTAATTTCCAATCCACATATGAAACAGTTAGTTCTGAATGAAAAATGAGTGACTGCTGATCGGGTTCGTTGAGCTGTACTGGCGTCTCGTTTTTTCAGGAAAGCAACAATGGATCGATCATCTGTATATGATTTCCTACACTTTTCATGCACTTTGACAGACGTTTGTCCCCTCAAACTACCGCCCTTCCCATCTTTCCTTCTTTTACTGGCTTCAATAAACGATGCAACTCCTTTCTCTTTCACTGTTGCTATTGTCCCTCCATCTTCTAGCGGCAAGTCACAGATAAAACACACCGACATCGCGACATTCACGTTAGCACGGTAAATCGAACTTGTAAAACCGGACACATATACGAACAGTGGAATATCTGAACATCAACTGGCGAGTCGGTGGCTTGGTCGGGGCCCTCAGGGACAAGTACAACTGTACTTGGTGGGGAGGGGCCTCCTCAGGTAGCGACCATCTCCCAAAAAAAAAAAAGGGTTTTCCCGGTTTACTGAGATAAGACACAAAACCCCACATTCCAACACTCAAACATTCATTCCAATATTCATTTACCATCTTCCCATGAGTTTGTGGCGCGCAGCAGGCCGGATGATTTTTACTTTTTTTCACTAATTTGTCTCCTTTCTTTCAATTTGATTTTAGACAATTCTTTGAAAACAATTGGACCCAATATTTATTTCAAGTGTATTTCAGCGGACACCGCATCTATTTTTAAGTATATTTCATCAAGTTCAATACCATACATGGTCAAAACTATCATAACATGAGTCGTTTCCACGGACATCGGGCGTAGAAAGTAGAAATATGGAGTTTTTGCTATTTTTGGGGATTTTGCCCTTTTTTTGGCGCGCTCTAGCGGCGGAACGGTTGGTCATAGAAAAAAATGTTATAAACCTAAAATGTAGGCAATTTTATTTACTTCAATTTTGTATAGATTCGTCTTTTCGAAACAACGCATACTTCCCAAGATATAGGCAGAAAACCAAAAAAAGTGCCAAAATTTCGAGGTTTTTTGCAACAAAAACAATGTTCCGGGCAAAAATTCTGTCAGGAAACCTCAGATTCGTGTTCAGCGACCCAAAAACCATAAGGAATGACAACGATTACGACTATATCTAAACTTTCCGCTAAAGGCCCTTTTTTTTCCTAATTTACCTAGCCTATGCGTGTACCTACGGGGCTTTTAGCAGTGACGCTGTTGTTTCAATGGCGGAAAGTTGCAGGAAGGTTCAACGCAGGGCCCTATACTTGTTTCGCAGGCATTCACCCAGAATTATCTCGTTTACGGCCAAGTTGAAGAGCTTCGAAAAAGTATTCGCAATAAGCGTGATGTGTTGAAAGTTGTGTTCCGTCCAATTATGGAATGTTATTTTATTTAGTGCGTAAACACACTGCACGTATGTGAAATAGTTAGTTTTAAAAACGTGTATTTCAAATCAGCAACAGGCAGACGGCCACTTTCAGGGTGTCTGATACTAAAAAATTATTTTATATTTGTACCAAATATTGTTTAATTTGTACGCATTGCATGTGGTGCAGATTTCCCCGAATAAAATGTTTTTACACATTTTTTTAATAATTTGATATCAAATCCCATAATTTCCTGTTTTTCTGCAGCCGTAATAACAAATACTAACTAAGTTGTACAAATGAAAAAAATTAATAAAGTGAACTAGAGTGTACTACTACTTGACATGTATGTAATCACTAAATAGCAGCCCATATATATATATATATATATATATATATATATATAATACAACTATTAAATATAAAGACACTTTTTCATGTATTTAACTTTTTTTAAATACATGAATAGTTATTTGGTGATTGCATACATGCCAAGCGGTAGCCCATGGCATTTGTTTACTTTGTAATTATGTTCCGTTTTACATCTTAGTTAGTATTTCTTATTATGGTTGCAGAAAAACAGAAAGAATTTGGATTTCACGTCAAATTAATTAATTAATATAGTGTTTTTTTTTTTACTCGAGGAAAATTTTATTACATACAGTGGGTACAAGCTGAAGAATGCTTGTTATAATTATAAAATAATTTTTTTTTTGTATAAAGACTAAATGCAAAGTTTATAAAAAAACAATAAAAAAATTGGGGTGAATTTGTGTCGGGAACAGGCCCATGAGTTTTACATAAACACGACTGCTTTAGCGCGTAATGTTTTCTTTCTGATATGGGAATGAAATTGAAGTAACGAAATTGATACTTGGTTTTTTTTATGGCTTATATTGAGAGATCTAGACTAGGTCCTTCAGAATCAGCAGATAGCACACCGGAATAGCTGCATGCACTCCCCGGGAATTGTCGTCAATGCCTAAGACTGCCGGAAGTCGCTGCGGGCCCCCACTAACGCCTCGCGCATGCGCGGCGCCAATCCAAACACGTGCTCGAGTCGTGGTCACGTACCCGATCGAACGAGACCAAATTTATTTCAATCGTGTTACTATTCACGAAGTTATGATGTCGGGATTATCAACCTGCAAACCTCACCTCGCTGTTTCCGCCCTGGTTAGTGGCGTGTGGTGAACTGTTGCAAGGTAAGCTGGCGTTAGCGCTGTGCTGTACACTATTGCTCGCTAGTTCACATTTCCACCACTAAAGCGTAGTTGGGCAGGTGGCGCCACATGACGAGTGTATTGTGTCCCTTGCCTGCTCGCTGTCAATGGTCGAAGTACATTCTGTTACCCTAGGCTCTACGTTGGTTATTGGTTCAGCTGCGTGCATCGAGAATGTATAGCTGTGAGCAAGCACCAGCTTAGCTTGCAACAGTTTAACACACGCTACTGGTCCTGGCATCCCATGTGTCGGGTTGGTTCAAAATACGTACTTACGTAAAGAAAAAAAAATAGCTCGCTACCAAAGTTCTGAATAAGCGTCCATTAGAGTAGTACACGAACTCATTACGGCGATCGCTGGAGCAGTTCGTGGCTGGGCCTAGCAGTTTGCTGGCGTGCAGGTCAGCACCCAGGAAGACAGGTAAGTTGAGTAACTCCTGACACTACTTAACACACGACCGCAAGTGCCATGTTACCTCACTACACACGCACTCTGCTTCCCGGAAACACACGAGTGCCTCTGGCGGCTAAACCTGTAATTTCAGGACGTTTCTTTCTTCCTTGTCGTGGGGTAACAAGCCCCCAGCCAGCAGTATCTCAAACCAATATTCCTATCCTCCCCCCCCCCTCCTTCCCTTAGCAACGGGTGATGTGGCACACTGGTAAAGTTCAAATGAGAAAATAATCTTAGCGCAGCTTTCGAGGAGGGAACGCAGGGGAGAACTCTCCCTAACGCTCGCCGCTGGAGGGAGGGAAACCACGTGACACTGCAGGCGCTATACACACCAAACTGATAACATTGATATCTACTACCACGCTGTTAAATACCACGCTGCGCGACTTACGTTTTTACGACGGGTAACATTCACACGCAGCTCTCGCCCAACCGCTCTCGGCCGCTGTCACTACTGACCTGAACAACCCGACCCCACTCGCCCGACGCTTTGAACTTCTGCGCATTCTTCTCATTTGGATTTCACTTTAGACCACTGGAATTGCATTTTGGAGGACGTGGGTTTCGATTCCCTATCCGCATCATGATCTCGGTTTCACATGGTTTCCCGAATTCGCTCCAGTAAAGTGCTGCTTCGACGCCACCTTACTACAGGCAATGGCCGATTCCTTCTTCGCTGGGGCCGCGGTGGCTGAGCGGTTAGCGTGCTCGCCTCTCACCAAGACGAACCGGGTTCAATCCCCGACCGGACAACCCCCGGATTTTCGCATGTGGGAATCGTGCCGGACGATGCCGCTGGTCGGAGGGTTTTCTCGGGGATCTCCCGATTCCCCCCTTCCATTCTGGCGCTGATCCATTCTCACTTCAATCGCCGTCATCGGCTCTCAACACCTCGCTGTTGAGAGACGCTCAAATCTCTCCACACACACACTCTTCCCCGCTTCTGCCATCCTGAGCAACTTGCTGCTCTATAATCACCTAGCCGTCAATACCTATCCTTCCTTGCGTTGTTGGCCAGTCTGATAACTCTAGGAATATATACCGAATTGGGTCATAATTATTCTCTTCGTAATCCAACGAAAGACTCCTTTCATCCACTGATGCATATACTCAGAAATATTTCCACGCCCACGTACAGAGTGGTCAATAAGTGTTAAACTGTCTGGGAGAAAAAAAAAACTAACAGAATATTCGACCCGCTTACATCTGCAAATACGAGTGTAAACCTCCTTTGATTAATAAAATATTTAACCCTTGTTGCGACGGGCAAACCTAAGCCATTTTTGCACCGATTATATATATATATATACACACACACACAAATACACACGCCTGCATGAAACCAAATCCAAATCCTATTACATAAATAGGGGGAAAAAAATTACTGAGTACCGAACTTACGATACTACACTTCATGCCTCGAACAGTGCTACATATTTATATTTCCGAATCGAAGTGATATTCCGAGGTGAAAAAACCAAGTATTTTAAATTGAATTAATCTTGAAGCTTAAAAGAAAACGTCTATGGTTACACAACTAAAACCTGGATATTGAAAAAAAAAAAAAAAAAGTTCAGTCCCCTAATACAATAATTTTTAAATTACTAACATATATTTATATTCATGTATAATATGCTTTAGGCATAATTTTTATATTAGTGTATTATATGCATGTGTATTTATATTACCATATAATATGCATATAGGCATATAATATGCATTGGCGACGGTATTTGCGGGTTTTATATTTTTCCCGGGGCCCTTGCTGGTGTAAACAGAGTGTGAGGGTTTTCTCAGGGTGCCCCCACATTTATATATATAATACATTGGTATTTTCTCTCTGATTTAAAAGGGGAAAAATTTTCCTATGGATGACCGCTCCACCATTCTGAGTGATGAGCTGACTGATAATCGGCCCAAAAATTCCTAGACCCTCGATATCTTCCACTGGTGCGTAGAACTGCGTTTCCGACAGCTAACTCAACAAAATAAAAAATATTTTCACACGTCGGTTACTCTTCGTCAGAGATCTGTGTTGATTTACATTGGTATTAAGTGATTTTGTTTTTTAAGCCACCCACACCAGTATATATTTTTTTCAGGGGATACTTTGTGTTTTGAGTTGAGAGAGAGATAAGCAGCTGAAATGGGTGACAACGTTTTGGTCGGCGAAGAAAGTCAAGTGTCCCGAGAAAATCTGCCGGACATCGCCGAGTCCATCACGGGTTATACTGTTGGCAATGGCATCAGTCACGTTTCCCACATGCGCGAAAATACAGGTGCGACCCCTGTCGGGAACTGAACCTAGCTCGCCTTGATGGGAGGCGTGCGCTCTGGTAGCTGTGCAACTGCTGTCGAGAGGATGGTGTGAAGAATTGAGCGTGTCCGCTCCTGTGTCGGTGCCAAAGAATCATTATAGAAAAGGTGCCTGATCTCCACCGCCACGTTTCGTGGTTCTCTGGGATGGTGATTATCTCAGTGTTCACAGAACAGTTTGCAAATATTTATGCACCGGGAATAGGGATTGCATTTATTGCTGCTGTCATTTTAATGGAATAAAGAATTACTTTATCTCTGGTGAAGGACTNTCGGGAATAGGGATTGCATTTATTGCTGCTGTCATTTTAATGGAATAAAGAATTACTTTATCTCTGGTGAAGGACTGAGATGCGATGTTGAGAACCCTTACTTGTGTAAGCATGGGTTCGTTTTCACCCTAGGGCGCAAAACATCATTAACAAACATGAGGTGGTCCTTGCACCAACCCCTGCGATGCAACGTGTAGGGAACCGAGGTGGTGCAGCCCTCGAAATACTCCTTGCACGGGAGGCAGTCTCGTATGTCTTCATCCTGCTGCAGGTAGGTCGGCAAATACTTGAATACGGTCGTANCTCCTTGCACGGGAGGCAGTCTCGTATGTCTTCATCCTGCTGCAGGTAGGTCGGCAAATACTTGAATACGGTCGTAGTTTCATAAGGTGTGTACAACAAAATGGCCGAAAGGATTTTATGGCCGCTCAGACAACACGCGTACGTTTCCAAGAGAGAAAAAAATGACTGATTGCTCGAGGGGGCTCACGGTGCGTCTTATAAAGAGATTTTAAAGGGGAAAAAATTGTCCCCCCTCGCGATTAAAGTAGGCCGCCGATTGGTCGGAACAATGGTTTCAAAAACACCCGAGTAATTAGCCAATGAGAAACATTGGCGGAGCAATTAANGCCGCCGATTGGTCGGAACAAAGGTTTCAAAAACACCCGAGTAATTAGCCAATGAGAAACATTGGCGGAGCAATTAATTATATTTGAAGGGAGTGGGCAATTAGCTAATGAGAATCAGGGGTGGGCAATTGGTCAATTAAAGAATATTGGAAGGGGGAGTGGAAGGGGTTTAGTCGTCTGCTGGGCGTTGTTCTGGGGACATCATCAGCAATGTTAAACAAACGACCAACGAAAAAACCAAGATGGCGGTCGAACGAAGGTAAGAGACAAACTCCAGTAATGAATAAACAAATGACAAACGAAAAAAAAGATGGCGGAAAGTGGTTGTGACACCTACCAAGATGTAGAGTGCACCGACCAAGATGGCAAACGGCTGCACCTAATAATATGGCGGACTGCACCGACCAAAATGGTGGAATGAGTAGTGACGGCGTAATGTGTGGGGGACCTCTAATTTGTTTACAATTTTTTAGGATGTTCTGGATTTTTGGGGATAAAGGTAAAGGTCGAAGGGCAAGGTCCCCTGGATCCAAGTGGGCAACGGCCGTCCGGAATGTCAGAGCACGAGCAGCTCCGAGGCTCCGGTCCCAGGTCCCGATGTGCCAGAGTCGCCGTAATCCCTCTACTGTGCTGCCATGATAACCGCTTTGTGGCTCGCGCTCCTGGCGTCCAGCAGATTGAACTGCTGTGTTTATCTGAAGAATGTTCTAGCGGTTTACTGCCCTAGGTTTCTCTCAGCATGACTCGGGGTGCGTCGAACTTTCCAGNTAATGCGACGGGCCCTCCGAGCCGGGAGTTGATGAGTGGCTGGAGTTTTAGCGATAGACGCCGAGCGGCGAGAGAAGTGACCAGCAGGAGGAAAATCTACGGCTGCTGGCACCAGTGCAGTGAAGAGTACGACTGCAGGACTGGGTGTGCGAGTGAAAGACATTACGAGTGATGGCAAAAGACAGGCTGGAAGTGTGTTTATGATGAGTATCAGTTAATTGACTATAACTAAACAAAGATATTAAAAAATGGCGATAATTAGAGCAAAAATAGACATTAAATATCGTTATCATTAGAAAAAAAAGAGTATTAGTGGAGATAAATAGATTAATGCTGTAAATAATAGCTGTGTGAATAAATTTAAAAAAAAAATTAGTTCTTTTATACTTAAGACCTTCATCCTTCACGAACTCAGATACACCCTTCTGACGTCTTGTACCACTATTTGAAGGCCCCCGGCTACGGCTCTTGTACTGTGTTACGGAGTATTGGTAACTAACGTTTTTCTGCGAAACTATTAAAAGTGCGTCCAATGTGCTGATCTATGAAAAGAACACGCACTTCAGACGAGGGCTGGCGAGTGCTTTCAAGACGACACGCACTTTATAAACGCCATGTTTGAGCATTCCAAAACGGCAAGAAATTGTATTGTTTCAAAGCGTTGTATCTCAAAATACACGCACCAGATACACATAACTACTCAAGGGCTCTACATTTAATATTCCTGCAGACTTCCCGCCAATAATATGATAGTGTCGCCGCTGAAAATACGCGCAGTGCGACAAGAACACTGCGCGCCAGGTCAGAGGATTGCGCTTAGTGGCGATGGCGCACTTCATGCGCGAGGCAGTGTCGCCCTTATTGCTTCCTTTCTTTAGTGGCTAAAAATCGCAAAACATATTCACGTGGACGGGCGCCATACAGCCGTCACAACATGACCCTAAACCATTCCTAGAAATCTCTAGTGCTATTTTGAAACGACTAAGTAATTTTATCTTATCGTAATCACAGTTTAGCGGGAGACGATAAATTAAATAAATTGGATTCACGCACACAAGTTAGGAACTCGAAGACTTAAGCAATACGAGCCAATATGATTTAGTGTTGATTAATTCGTCATAGTAACTCCAATTTCAGATTAGCCATTCCAAATTTAGCTAAACGGGTTACGCGAATAGCTTAAAAATATTAAAATGAACAAAGCGAGAAGTTTAAGAGCAAAGTAATCGGTTCGCGATATACTGGACTTATGTTCAGCAGGTCGTGTACTCGACCCCTACCAACTGCACCGCGGAGGAGGAAGAAGCAGTTTTCATCTAACCCCAGGCAAGCACCGGCTGAATTAATTCGTACGTACCTTTACAGTTCGCTAGACACTAGCGCTCGCCAAAACCTGCTGGTCACAACTTGTCGACATATCTCAATTTCAATGACCCCCTCCCCCCGGCCCCTTCTCGTCCCGAAATATAACTAAGCTATGGCCTATGTTGTATAATGTGAAACAATTATATACACTCCAAATTCTAATCAGTGGAAAACCACTGATTGTTTCAGTGAAACAATTTCACTGATTGACTAAGTGGCGGTCAACTGCATGCAGTGAATTAAATATTGCTTTTATTGTTTATAGCCAAATAATTACGAAAATAAACATATTTCCGATAGCTAATATTAATATTGCACAATTCACAGTAATTTAAAAAAAGCAAACAAAGTAATTTGGTTGATTGGGTTTGAACCCACGAACCCTATTCGCAATGTGATTGTTGCCTAACCATCTCAGCTACGAAGCCACCGTAAATAGGAAAGAGGAACATCTGTGTGGTATACGTTGTTTGCTCATAGTAAGTATGTAGTTTGTAATGCGACCTCGCGACAAGGTCGGGAACCCCGGCAAGTGTTCATCCGCACTGCAACGAGACGGCACACGAAGGAAGGTGAGGATCGAAACTCCTTTGGTTATAAACAACAGCTCTCCAGGCAAATACAGAGAAAATAAGGAAAGAGAATGGTTTGTTCTAGTCCAACCTTCACGAAATAGTACTTGCTACCAACACTGACGTTAGGAGCAGACATAACGTACAAAAACTGCCCCTATTTTCTACTGTTTCATTGGTTAAGTTCATAAATGTCCTTTTAGTAAATAGAAACGGGCATGATTAAGGTGGTTAAATATATATATATATATATATATATGTGTAACATTATCATGAATGACTAGGCAAAAGTGAAAAAAAAAACAAAATAAAAACAAATCAATTAACAAAAATATATATTANAATTATCATGAATGACTAGGCAAAAGTGAAAAAAAAAACAAAATAAAAACAAATCAATTAACAAAAATATATATTATCTTAGTACTTTTACGCCAACGAGTATTGGAATCTAAGCATTATTTTTAATACGTTTTATATTTTTTTTAAATCTTTATATTACATATTTATAGCAAATTAATACATTTAAAGGTACCCTACTGAAATTTAAAAAGGAAATTTCTCTCTTTGTTAAAAGTTACATAATTACTTGATATGTAAAACATTTGTAAAAAAAAANAAATTTAAAAAGGAAATTTCTCTCTTTGTTAAAAGTTACATAATTACTTGATATGTAAAACATTTGTAAAAAAAAAAGGAAAGGCTACATAAGTACTTGATACATAAGAATATTTTGTATACAAGTTGGAGAAGAAACGAATCCAGACACGCAAGCGATGTAGTACAGTCGCCAGGGGGAAAAGAACAACAAATTAAAACATCTTCCATGCACACGTGATACTGCCGAGGGACAAACACAGTGTGCCACGGCGAGATCGCCAGCCCGGGATACAGGCGCACAGCCCAGCTCAGGGTCCCCCGCTGGAACCGTCAAAACTACACTATCTTACTAAGAAAGGCGATATAAAACATAGTAGGATTAAGGCAGAGATTAAGAACGAGAGATTGTTTTCCTAACCTACCCTGTGTCTAAGTGTCAGGCGTGAGCCCGCGGTAGGGACGGGAGCTAAGTGCGTCTCACGGCTAAGCCTACAAGGGAAGGAGACATGTATCGCGGCAGAGAGGGATTGGACAGCCATGGCCGCGATTGGTGCCACGACTTCCTCCGTGAGTGTACCTGTAGTTAACCTACGACTAGGAAGAGAAAGAGACAAACCGGCATAGGAACCTTAAAAACCCTTTCGACACGAAATAATTCAAAACTATTTCACGCATTAACAGAAAATGCTACAGGAAGCAAGTGTCAGCAGTGCCAACACTAACCGGTTTTTACTAATAACAACGAGATAATGGCAGACGCGACTCTTTATAGGTCGCAGCCAGCACCGGACTCTTCGTTTCGCACGACCTATCGATATATCGAAGTGACTGGAAAGACATATACCATTTACAACTAACAAAAATCTTATAAAAGTATTTTACAAATTAAAAGTCAGTCCTGCGATTTCATAAAATTAATAACAAACATCAGATATTTTAAGCACGTTAAATAAGAAAAACACGTGCATTCTAGAAATAAGACAATGTCAACGTGACCAGTACAACAAAACATAGCAGAACTGAGGGTTGATTAGATACCTACGTTTCACATCATATTATAATTGAGACAAAACATATACAAATCAGGCAAAACTAGGACACATTGCTGCAAAAGCACAGAGAACCAAAATTATCCCCAAATTTAAGAAAAACATTTACCAAATTACAAATACAAAACAAGTGCCAACAACGGCCCAGTTTTAAATGGTACGCCCTTTATTATGATTTTTTATTTTAATTGGTGACGTTAGGATTGTTAAAAAAAACCAGAACGAGCACACTCATTAGCACATTAGATGCAGTTTATACCTTCAAAACCGAGCGTTGTGATGATTACGTAAAAACTAAACGAAAGTCGTAAAAACGAAATGAAAGACTGATTGTTCATGTTTCCGTATAAAATGGTGTTATGAAATACGACAATCACATTTTATAAAGTATTTTGTATTGGTTTTATTAGTTCGTGCGTTGTTATTTCATTTCATACACGCTGTTTCACTGCCATTTTACACGCAGTTTGACGAACATTTTTACACGTTGTTAAACTAATCCATAAGTTAAAAAAAACTGAAAAATCGTGAATAAAATGGCTAACGAATAAGTAGAAAAGTCACTGAATCAATAAGTGCAGGAAAATATGCGTTTTTTCACTAATTCGTCAGTTAAATTCACTGGTGACTGTTGAATCAGCCAGGTATGCTTAACTGATTGAAACAGTGAAATTCTCACTGATTCTGAATTAGAGTGTACAATATATATTAACATAAGTTACTGAGGGCTGTGGTGGGATGTGCATTCGTATTATTAAAACATTTATCAATTTACCAAACAGTGAAATACAAAGAAAAAGGTATTATGCATAAACATTTAGAACTGCACGTATAACGAGTGGGTATCTAAAAGTTGGCGCGAAATATGGGGAAGTTATTCGTTAAGAAGAAACAGAGCTAATAACGTACAACATGTATGGGTTGTGAGTAACGTTATTCAGACGGAGCAGTGATTCCAGTTCACGAACTTTCGGAACAGATATCGTATACATATAATACTTCGCAGTGAATAAAGATGATAATTCTATCTCCTTACTTCATATTAGCTCTACGTTGCTTAAATTGGTAACCAATTAAATTCGTCACTTACACATTATACACTTGAGAATAACAATGTAATAATAAAATNGTTGCTTAAATTGGTAACCAATTAAATTCGTCACTTACACATTATACACTTGAGAATAACAATGTAATAATAAAATAAGTATCTATGTTATCTAACTAGTCACTGTTCCACTCCCTCAACTCAAGGATCCTAGTCATAAAGTTTGCGACATACATATATGAGGTATAGTCCATTCACTGCTACTTCCAACTTTTCTGAAGCCCTGCTAAAGTTATACTTCCAGGATATTACTCCGCCTTATGCAAACAAAGCTTAACCGAATATAGAAAATTCCAAAAAAGGGACAGTGCACCGCATTCGTGCGCACCCTGTGTAACAAAATATTGCACGAGAACTATTTCTTACTAGGCATTACCAACACACCTGTTTTATCACTTATTTTACACATATTAATTATACATGAAATATTACAATTTATAGATAAAATATAAGTAAAAGTTCAATTCCGCCAAAAATAAGGTACTTTTGCGTTAACACAAGTATGAATGGCTTGTGATACGTCACAT
>NQII01003491.1:225377-239959 GCA_002778355.1 Clitarchus hookeri | reverse complement strand
AAAAAAAATTCAGGGAGAAATAGTTATAGTCTGTCCCATGAACGAGTGCACTTCTTTGACAGTTCTGATATCCGTCGTGTTTAAAGCTGTTTCTATGGATGCAGCAGTCCCCCCCCCTTGCCGACACATATGTTCTTTACGTGAACATACTCAGCCGACTCTCAACCTGCCCAGTATGGCGTCAGAAAATATCTCGCCATGGAAATAATTACACACGAGTCTTCTTTCACAACTGTCAAAATTGTGTACTTCTTTGTGGGGCAGGCTATACCTCAACGCAGCTCAAACACTCGAAAATAAATTTCCAAACACGCGCGTACGAGATTACGTGTATGTGTAAAAGTAACTAGTACGTTAAATGTCAATAACAGCCGGATACTTAATAAGTACATATTTAAAACCAATGATGAATTTAGTGACGATAATGATTTAATATACATGATAGTTCATAATGACCGGTTACAACATAGTACGTCATATGCGACACACAATGCGCTGCAGCAACAGGTACTCAGAAAAAAGCCTAATGTTCTTGCAACAAAAAAATTACATAAACGTTTATGTTGTAGTAAATTTAATAATGCGGTGACAAATTTAATAATGTTAACTATTTACAAAGACTTATATTACAATATTGCGAATATAGGTGTTAAAAAGGCAATGTTAATAAAGTCTCTACGTAATGTCGCCTCAACCATGTGTTGTATTAAGCCTAAAGTAACAGAAAGGGAAAAATGTTTTGTTACTGCGACGTAAAAGGTATGTCGAATAACACAAGTGTACACTGAATTTCCGTTGTAAAATGGCGGATAGTAGTGAAGAGAGGTTATCTCGTAAAATATAACCACTGCATTTAAATTTTAAAGCGTAGTGTGAGAAATAAAAGTAGCTTAGATCAGCTCTCAAGCCTTGTAAAGCAGTTTACGTGCGCCAGCCTTGTTTTGCAAAATAATGCCAGGTGAGAAAATTATACATATTTCCATATTTCCGGAACAATTTAACTAATTTCCACCCAATTTGGCCCACCATTAGTGCTGAAAAATGCCAGGTAAACTTACATGATTTATGTGAGATCAAACTTCGATTTTCAAAATGGTGGCCATATGAATATATTTATCAGTTTATTATATATTAAAAATTTTAACCAAATTTGACCAAACACTTATGCTGACAGTATCTATAAGATGCATTGTATACAAAATATTTTCTAAGGCAATTTTGTAATATAGCACCAAATAATAAAATAAACTTTTTATGCCATATATCAGGGACCCATAAACCGATTTCCACCAAATTCTTCACGCAAGTAGCCAATGCCAACTTGCAAGTTTAAAGATCCTCAGGCCNATGCTCAGGCGCTTATTTTCAAAACGACGGTCCTGTAAATATTTCAGGTTAGTACACCCTATCATAAAAACATTAGACTGATTACATCCGAAGTTGATGCTCCGAATCCTACCTGCATAATGCAGCTGATTGCATGCTGGTTTATGGCACGAGGTTTTCCATGTTCGAGTGCTGGGCAAGGAACATGTGTATCTGTAATTGTCTCATTACTGTTTCAATGGTTCTTGTTGTATCTCTAATGAGATTGCTGTCAGCGAGACGTCAAGGCCTGCCTGCCTACCATCCAAGCTTTTAAGAACTTCATTCATTACCCATATAGAGTAAAGTAGGGTCATTAGTTATATCTGCAACTTCTTGTTAAATTACTCATCGATTTCTGTCAGTATGCCTAGTTAAAGTCTAAATGTTCCATATGTAGCCTATGACTTATAAAAACAACAATAAATAAAGCTTATAATTGAAAATAATCACCTGAAGTCATTTTATGAAAGTTAAGGTGTATTTTATAATAACACATTTATATCAATTTTTTTTATATATGAGTACTTACAACTCCCGAAACACATTGTGCTTCATTTTTTTAGATGACTCTATATTATAAAATTGATTAAACTGTCTTACTAGTTACTATCAAATAGTAAAGTTAGAGCCAAATAAGTAGAATGATTATTTTAATACTTAAAACACTGTTACGCACTCGCGGTCTTGTACCGAGCGGGCGGAAGAGAAGGACAGAGTAGTGATACGATAGCAGGCGGCGAGTCACAAAGGAAAGTTTGAATGAGAGGCGAGCGATATCACTACCAAGGTTCTAAGTTATAAAGGCGTGCCGACACGCAATATTCCGCATCCCCCCCCCCTCCGTGATAAGCGTTTTGTGGCTCGCACGCTCCTGACCTTCAGCAGATTAGATTACTGCATTTATTTGAAAGAATTTCCTGGTTTTCGATCGTCTCTGCCTCTCTCGGTGTGACTCGAGGTGCGGGGAATGTTCCAGATCTTGACTGCTGACACTATAAAAGCGCGTCGGGCTTTCGAGCGGGTAGTTTGAGTCGAGAGTTTGGGCGATTGTGCCGCCTTAAGCGATTTACGAACTCTAGACCAGTGTGTTATCATGGAACAACCCCACCAACAATAGCCATGACATTCAGCCCCACCACTACTTATACAACAAAATCAATTTATTATACATGCTACTCCCTAGTGTATAATCTTTACTCCATCATTGACTTTTTCCTTACATCTCCTGACATAAAAATAGAAAGCATCCAGGTTTCATACTCTGCAACCTAAAATCACTACCCAGTCACTGGACAGATTAAACTCTCGCCCCAGTCTCCACAACATCACAAGTACAATTTCAAAAAAAGCAGACTGGGACTTCTTTCAGGAAGCAGTCAATAACAACATAAATCTGAACTTCGCGAAAACCATTCAACAAGAAATTGATGAACAAATATCAAATCTCAGACAAATCATAAAAACTGCGGCTGAAATGGTCATCCCCACTACCACTTTATCTGATCCCCTACCCACCCTGCCACCACGATTACAAACCATTCAAAAACTCAGGAAGAGATTTAGACGAACGTGTTAACGCTCTCGACAACCTTACCACCGGTGGGCCTACATGCGTCTCCGAGGTATGAGCAAGCAACAACACAAGCAATGGCTACAAGAGGAAATTACCAAAAAACAACTCAACTCGCTCACCATAAAAGGAGGATCAGTCTGGAGTTTCATTAAAAGTCAAAAACAGAAACCCCCATTCATTCCTCCGCTCCAAGCACCTATGAAGAGATACAAGACAATGTAGAAGTTCTAGCTCGATACTTTGAAACCACCTACAAACAACCAATACTACCTCAAGCACTTTCGCCATCACCCAGCGACTCAGAAGACGACACTGACCAAACACCATCAGTCACTCTTCCTCCTCGAGATGACCTCCCAGACACAAAGCTAGTCACACCAAGCGAAATACACTTCCTACTAATGAAAACCCTCAAAGACCTCCTCCGCTCCTGGAGAAGACAGCATACCCAATGCAGTACTCATCCACCTTCCACAAAAAGCCATCATCTACCTTACTCGAATCATAAACAGTATTATCATCACGTCACATTTTCCAGTTTGTTNCTTCCACAAAAAGCCATCATCTACCTTACTCGAATCATAAACAGTATTATCATCACGTCACATTTTCCAGTTTGTTAGAAGAATGCAATCATCGTCCCCATACCAAAACGAGGGAAAGCACCAGAAAGCCCACAATCTTATCGCTCCATTGCCCTGCTTCCTACGCTCTCAAAATTTTTAGAAAAAGTTATCCTCCAGCGAATNCTTCCACAAAAAGCCATCATCTACCTTACTCGAATCATAAACAGTATTATCATCACGTCACATTTTCCAGTTTGTTGGAAGAATGCAATCATCGTCCCCATACCAAAACGAGGGAAAGCACCAGAAAACCCACAATCTTATCGCTCCATTGCCCTGCTTCCTACGCTCTCAAAATTTTTAGAAAAAGTTATCCTCCAGCGAATTTTGGATTCCGTGGAAACTGAACAATTACTGCCACACTGCCAATTTGGTTTCCGCAAGTCGCATTCCACCACACATTCAAGATAGCCACATAGCCAGAGTCACTCATACCATATTCACCACCATAGCCAACAAACAGTGAGCAATTGCACTCCTCCTTGATTTAGCAACAGCTTTTGATTCAGTTCACCACGGCCATCTCATCACCAATCTGGCAGTGAGAGACATCTAAAGACACCTCATCCGCCTCATCCATTCATTTCTATCCGGCAGAACATTCCAGGTTTCAAGATCACCCCTGCAGCCCTCAACCAGCAGAAGCAGGAGGCCCACAAGGAGCAATTCTCAGTCCCGTTATCTTTGCAATATTCATTCGCCCAATACTAGTACCAAGATACATCGAAATCACTCTTTATGCAGATGATACCATCATACTGACTACTGACAAAAAATAAAACCGAACTCCCGCACAAACTTCAAGAAGCCTTCCAAATAATCAATCATTTTTTAAAATTGTCAGGCATCACGCTAAACCTGCAAAATACTAATGCAATCCACTTCTCACGAATCCCAGCAGATCTTCCACTACCACCTCTGCTACTTGGATTAGAAGGTATTAGCTGGTCCGACAGAGTTCAATATCTTGTCGTAATGCTAGATCCTAAATTGTAATTCAAGCAGCACATTCGTGAAACAGCTGGCAAAGCTAGAGGAGCAATATGTAAACTCAACCATATCATCGCGCCAGCCAGTGGAATTGACCTGCACACCAGAATCACCTTCTTCACTGCCTTCATCTCACCACTCCTCACCTAAGCAGTTCTACACCACCTTCTATGCTGGTATCCGCAAAATCACTGGCAGCCACCCACGCACTCGCCGACGGACTCTGCTCAAACTAACATCTACAAAAAACCTCGTCGACGACCTGAAANTGGCAGCCACCCACGCACTCGCCGACGGACTCTGCTCAAACTAACATCTACAAAAAACCTCGTCGACGACCTGAAAGACATCAACAAATCTTTTACAGACAAATTGACACAGCATCCGAACCTGCTAGTACGAAATGTAGAAAATTTCATATCACGAATCATACCACCATTTTTATCATCTGACCACCTTCAAGAACGCCGGCATGAACGTCTCCTGCACTCCAGCGAAGGCGACCAGCTACAAAACACCCCTACCCAAGCGCCTCCAGCAGATGACGAAGATGATGAAGAAAACGACAGCAACAACTCAGCCCAGCATTCTTCCAGAACAACAATCAATCAAGACTCCACAACTGAAGCCAGCAGCGACCTCAGTTCTATTGAAGAATAAAACTCTAGGTAGCAATAAATNTCAATCAAGACTCCACAACTGAAGCCAGCAGCGACCTCAGTTCTATTGAAGAATAAAACTCTAGGTAGCAATAAATTCCACTACAGAATGATTTTTACTGGGGGAACTTCCATTTTTTCTTCTGACAATAAGTTACAAAAGAAAAATCGTCGCTACCCCAACAAGTGTAAAAATTTATCANAACTTCCATTTTTTCTTCTGACAATAAGTTACAAAAGAAAAATCGTCGCTACCCCAACAAGTGTAAAAATTTATCAGACATCCTGAAAGAATAAAGATTCCTTCCTTATAACCTTTTACGCACACAGAATGCCACTTAGTAAACTAAATTACAACACAAGTAAAAATAACAAGCCATTCCATTCAAAATATATGAACGACAAAATTTATAATAATATATACCAAAACAGATACACTTTTAATCAAATAGAAAGCCAGCAAACATTATGTGGGAATGGCAAAAAAAAAAAAAANCGAGCCACAAACGCAACAAGTAGCGCCGGAAGTGGCCAGCGGGAAGAAAATCTGCGACTGCGAGCATCTTTGCAGTGAAGAGTGCGACTGGTAGACTTGACTATTGGACTGGATGCGTGAGTGAGACATTTCAAACGAAGGCCACAGACAGACTGAACATGCGTTAATGATGAGTATGATAAATTGACTATAACCAAACAGAGACATTGAGAAGGAATTTAATTAGGGTTGAGATAGGTCTTAACTACTGCGCTCATTGAGAAATAAAAATAGTAATAGTATATATGGGTAGTTTAATACTGTAAATTATAGATGTGTGAATAAATTAAAGTCCAATTTAGTTATTATGTTTTTATTAAGTCCTCCATATTTCACACAGTCGGATACGCCCCTCAGACATCTTGTAATAATACTTATGTTTACTATTCCAATCTGATGAGAACAGGTGCAGCACTTTCATATGTACAGTTTGGTTGCAAATGCCTGCGCATGGTCAGATTTGAAAGGGATAGAGGTTTTAAATTACGATTAATTTTCTACCTTACTATCAACATAATCCGCTCTGTTTTTCATAATGTAATGTCACCCTCTATTGTAATAAATCATTACTCAATATACACTCATCATAAAAAAAAATAGTTGCACCCACACTGAAGTGTCGGATTTCAATGCTATTGAGAAGGAAGACAACAATCACAAAGANTAAAAAAAAATAGTTGCACCCACACTGAAGTGTCGGATTTCAATGCTATTGAGAAGGAAGACAACAATCACAAAGAACAAGGAATGATTGCAAACTCAGACTGTCATGAGCTATATTTATCGCGCTACACGCACGTCTCTCAGTATGATGTCAGGCAGCGATGTTTGCGAACGCATTCAACCAGACGTCGTGGCATGCATGGAGTTCTAGAGTTCCCTAAACGGTGTCCTGCGATAATCCATCCACGCAGCTTGACTGTTCGCTCGCAGTTACAGCAGAGTTTGTGGTAGGGGTGGAGTCACGATAGAGAGGCTAATAGCATCTCAAACATTTTCAATTAGGGGTAGGTCTAGCGGTGTGGCTGGCCGTAACAGAGAATCCATGGCTTCAAGACTGTTCTTGAGACGACAGCCGTATGAGACCGAGCGCTGCCCCATTGTAATAGAGCACTGGCAGTGGGCGTTCACAAACGGCAGGGCCAATTGTTGCAGGACCTCATACACTTGCCGCTGGGCTGTAAAAGAGCCCGTGATGCAAACCAACGGTGATGGTACGAAATCGCACTCCTCACCANATACACTTGCCGCTGGGCTGTAAAAGAGCCCGTGATGCAAACCAACGGTGATGGTACGAAATCGCACTCCTCACCAAGACACCGGGCCACGTGACAACAAACCATTCATCTTGGAGCTGTCCATGTTGTCTCCGCACACGCATGCACTGGTCGTCACCACCAAGACAGTAGAATGAAGGATACCAGCTGCCATTCTGCATGACTCCATGGCAGTCTGTCACAGCACCGTTGTAGCCTGTTGCGACGTTGATGTGGTGAGAACGATGTCGGACCCCAACAAATTAATAATTGTATGATTTTACCGAACATTGTTTAACTCGTTTGCATTTTATGTGGTGTCATTTTCCTGGAATGAAAAATTTTTACTTTATACTTTTTCAATAACTTGATGTCAAACACATAATTCATTTGTTTTGTGGCAGCCGTAATAACGAATACTAAGTTGTACAGGTGAAAAATTCACAGCAAAAACTAATGCCGTGAGTTACTCCTTCAAATATATTATGTAATCACCAAATCACAGTTCACAAATTAAAAAAAATTAAAAATTTGCAAAAATGTATTTATATTAATTTTTTTCATGTATATATATGTGTGTGGCTTGTTATTTGCTTATTACATATGTGTCATGTGGTAGTACGTGGGATTAGTTTACTTTGTAAATTTCTCATCTGTACAACTTAGTATTTATTATTACGGCTGCCACAAAACAGAATACTTTTGCATTTGACATCATATTATTAAAAAAATATATATAACGTAGTTTTTTTTATTCTAGGAAAATGTCATCACACACAATGCGTACGAGTTGGCTAACATTTGGTACAAATATGAAATAAATTATTGTGTGTTGGCGAGGAGGGAGGTGGGGTCCGACACTCTCAAGGGCAGTTGTCATAATGGTCAGCGTGCATGTAGTCGTGCATCGTGCAGCCATCTGCCAATGGTACAGGCTCTCACAGGATACTGCAGGGTGGGCGTCACTGCTCGCTGGATGCCCACTATCGTGACGGCTGGGACACTCAGCGCATGTCGGACATCAGTCGGTTCTCCCTCTCGCTGTGGTTCGTGGCTGTCTCCCAGATACCGCGTGTCCTATGCGCTTGCCTTCCTCTATCCACTGGTATCGATAGTCTGCTACGACCAGTATGATGCGCGATATAGAGAGTCGACCGTCCCGCTTCTCGCATCCGCACGATGCGACCCCTCTCTGCCGCGTCCACCTGTGCGAACTAGTCTTCTAGTCATAATAAACAACAGTAAGTAACTCTCAGAATGGAACGCATGCATACAGGGACGATATTATACAGTCCGGCTATGAGGTCCACTTTTGCAGACGTCACTTGCATGGCCTAGCGTGAAACGTGATCATCTGCTTGTGTCACATTGTCAAAACTAACCACCACGTTTCATTCCTGTAGTTTGCTTTCCTGTAGATGAAACTATTATTTGGCTATGAGTGTATTGAATTCAAATTCGGATAGGATCTACATTGCCTACAATGATTAAGTGAAAAGTTACCAAAAAAACCGAAGAACATTATATAAGGACGAAAAACAAAAATAAAATAAAAATGTGATAATATAAATAAGCATATATATGCAAGAAGAGACACTTATCGAGTTAGACGACGAGCGACACAGAAACAAAGAGGACAGCACAACTATGACCAGACGAAAACCGCCTGATTGAGAACTGCATTCAGTGTCCATACCAGGCGTTGATGTTTTTCCTGAAGTTGAATGGCAATGGCGTGGTGGAACTAAGTGTATTATTACATTAACAGATTAAATAAATAACATATTGATTCATACAAATAGGGGCCGCAGTGGCTGAGCGGTTAGACTGCTCGCCTCCCACCAAAGCGAACCGGGTTCAATCTCCGGCCGGGTCGCTCCCGGATTTTAGCATGTGGGAATCGTGCCGGACGATGCCGCTGGTCGGCGGATTTTCAAGGGTGATCTTCCGTTTCCCCCGCTCTTGCATTCCGGCGCTGCTCCATATTCACCTCGTTTCACCCTCATCGGCTCTCAAGACCTCGATGCGAAGAGCCGTCCATATCTCTTCACTCCATAGTGCGTCGTGCAGCGCTTGTTTGTAGGCGACCTCTAGCACATTAGTGTTGTCTGGTTGCAGAGGTCTCAGGCGCATCTGTCACCGCTCTGGGATTAATTTTACACAGACACGTCCGTCGACGGTAACTAATGTATGGCAATCAGGCACCTGCCGGCCGAGAAACAGATGCTATACAGTCATGGGATTACACATACTGTACACCACAGCCCAACGCACGTATAGCGATACAGCACAGCTGTACACAAGTGCCTTAACACAGCGTGGCAACAGCCAGTTACACGGCTAAGGAAAGGTCTGCAGGGTAAATCCCCAAAAGGACAGAATTTTAATTATTTAAGGCTCCCGCATACCTGAAGCTTTTTTCCGCGTTTGAGGGCCGAGAAACGAGGGGGCGATAAGGACGACATTGCCACGCACATCAANAGCGAGGGGGCGATAAGGACGACATTGCCACGCACATCAACTGCGCCATCGCCGCTAAGCACAAAGCTCGGAATTGAAGTGCAGTGTTCTCGTGAGTGAGTGAAGAGATTTGGGCGGCTCTTAACATCGAGGTCTTGAGAACCGATGTGTGTGAAGCGAGGTGAGTATGGAGCAACGCCGGAATGCAAGGGCGGGGGAAATGGGAGATCCCCGAGGAAACCCGCATCGTCCGGCACAATTCCCACATGCGAAAATCCGGGGTTCAACCTCGCCGGGAATCGAACCCGGTTCGCCTTGGTGGGAGGCGAATAGTCTAACCACTACACCACCTCGGCCCCCAGTGTTCTCGTCGCACTGCGTGTACCTATGGGACTTTAAGCGGTGACCCTGTAATTTTATTGGTGGAATGTCTGCAAGAAAGCTCAGTGCAGCCCTTGAGTAGTTTCGTATGCATCTGACGCGTATAATGTGAGATAGAGCGCTATGGATAAGCCAGTTTGAGGCANAGCCCTTGAGTAGTTTCGTATGCATCTGACGCGTATAATGTGAGATAGAGCGCTATGGATAAGCCAGTTTGAGGCATTTTGGAGTACTCTGAAATTGTGTTTGTAACATGCATGACGTCTTGTAAGCACTCAACAGCACTCATCTGAGGTGTGTGCTCTTTTCGTAGATCAGCACATTGGACGAACGTTTAATAGTTTCGCAGAAAAACGTGAATTATTAACACCCTGTACCGACTTAAAGCGCCAGGTAGGCGGGAACCTTAAGACATGACTGAAAGCCAATGAACGAGGACTTGGTCAACTGACCTCGTGCAGCATTACCGACATAACAACTGAACTATGAACTCGTATTTACGTCACAATATTGGCATGAATGCTCGATGTAAGTGGAGTGTGTTGGCAGCACTGGAGACAGAGTACAGTCACTACTCACCGCAGACGTCTAGGGGATACGGCAAGTTCTNTGGAGTGTGTTGGCAGCACTGGAGACAGAGTACAGTCACTACTCACCGCAGACGTCTAGGGGATACGGCAAGTTCTTGTGCCTTCGCCTCCTCAGTGGCGATGGTGGACTTGGTGCTCGTGGCAGTATCCTCACTTGTTGTCTATTTGCGGTTTCTTAGAACCTTTTCAAAATCACTTAGTGTATGGCCTGTTTGGTGGTTTCCTAAATATGTCCTGTATAACAAGCGTTTGATACTTGTGTTAACACCAAATTACTTTCATTTTCTTTAAAAAGAACTTTTAACAGCATTCTATTTACATATTACATCATTTCATTTGTAGTTTATGTGAATAAAAACAGGAGTAAAGTAGATAGGTTGGTAATGCCTAGTAATTAATGGTTATTATGCCCATTATTATTGAACTGACTGCGCACGAATGCGGTGCGTTGTCCCTTTGATGCAATTTTCTAGACATATTTAAGCTTTGTTTGCATGAGGCGGAGGAATATCCCGAAAGTAGAATTCAAGCAGAGCTTCAGAAGTGTTGGAAGTAACCGTGAATTGACTATAATTGTGAGTTCGTAGTTCCCTTGTATTGTCTGAACAGCGGTGTAAGGTGAATAACTAGTTGCGTATAAGGCTACTACAGGAATTTTCATTTTCAAAAACACAAACAAGCTAGAAAAACCAAGAAACCCACGTGGCGGCGGAAAATTTCCCTGAAGTCTGCTTCAGTCAAACTATGCAATATCTCAAATCGGTCTCTAATAAGACAATAATCTGTTAATATTGCGTCTGATAATTTACATGCTAGGAAAAACTTTCCGTGAGTAGTTTTTTTTTTCCCATATATTCGGTACAGGCGGTTGGCGGCAAATTGAGCACATTCGAAAGCCCTGCTCAAGATCTACTGGTATGCACATTCCGTATTCTTACGCCATATTTACAATTGACATTGAAATGGGCCTAATCACTTTATTCATGAATTGGTGAAATGAAACAATACAATTATTAGAAAAGTAAATATTTCACTAATATGCTCATTCTTAAACCTTATATGATTTTAAAATAACAAAAACCAACAAAAAAGTTATATATATTTTCAAATGTTTACCTTGCCCGTCAAAGGCAATGTTAAGACATGGAACTACTTTTCTCACGTCGTTACCAACTTAACTGGGCGCAAGCCTGTCAGTGTGCCCGTCAAAGTACATGCAGGTAGGGGCAGTGGCATTTTTCAAAGTTTAATTTTAAGAGTGCTCACTTTACTGTCAATAGCCTATACGCCAAAATGCCTTTCTTCTTCCGTGGATGTGATAAAGTAACCATACAAAGTTGCTTATTCTAAGTTATTCGTTAAGTTTCGAAAGCTCTCGAAACGAATAATATCTTCGAGAAAGGCAATTTCTTATTCTAAGTCATAATTCGTTACAACCCTTCTTGCCTTCGGGCAATGTTTGGGATTTAGTTGGCGAAAGCAATACGACAATACTATGCACATGAACTTTAACAGTATTACGAGAGGGTGTTTATAAATTGTGAATAATTCAGCTTGAAAACATTAAAAAACCAAAGCAGTAAAGACCCTTAAAATATGTTGTTTGCTTTTTACGTGTTTTAAACATTAATATTAAATAAATGATATGTTCCAGGAAAAGTGTATATTTCGTTCAAGTGTGTCAAATTTGCTGACGACATCGTACTATTTTCTAACTCAGCTGGACGCGTGAGGCATTACACATCAATATGCTTTAATTTCGTATGCACTGTGTTGAAACAGACTCGCACGTACGCCGGTGAGACAGTACTTTGGTTGTTACACGCACGAAGATTTTTTTCAATTACTATTTTGCTGTTTGGTTGCAAGCTTTTAGGAACATGCTCTTTCCTTTGTTATTTATAATAAATACCAATATTATAAAATAAGCGACGAACGACAAAGTAGATGCTGTCGTGTTTCTAGTCGATTGTATTAATATCAATATGATATATGAATTTTCGGTCAATTATTTTCAAGAGAAAGTAATTTTGTTGTAAAAAACCAAGAATTATTAACAGTTTAGCGCTACCTGTCGGTGAATTTGCGAACTACATTGTTCCAAGGAAATGGTTTTAATAAATCAGTGTTTATGTTATCGTATTTCATTATAAGCAACTGTAATGAAATAATGAATACCCTCACAATAGCCAGGGAACACAGTTCACAAATTAAAACAGAAAGTAAATTGGTGCTTTTAAAATATTTTATCTGAAATATATTTTTATGTTTTGGTAATGCATGAAGGCATATTACTTCACGATTCTGTTCTTTCCCAGTCCCAAAAAACAACCTATTACACACACCCAACTATGTGTGCTCGCCTGATCCACATCTACCCGGATATACCTTTGCCTTGTGCAGACAAAGGTTAACCGAGTCTAGAAAAATGACACCAGAGGGACAACGCACTGCATTCGTGCGCACTCAGTGTAATAATATTTTGCATAACAACTATTTCTTACTAGGCATTACCAACACACCCATTTCCTTAATGATTTTATTCATAATAATTATAAATGAAATAATATAATCTACTGATAATATATAACTAACATTTCAATTTAACCAGAAATAACGTACTTTTATGTTAACATAAGTATAGAACGCTTGTCACACATGACATGTCTAGGAATAGAGCAAACACATCATAAATGGGGTAATTTTTCAAAGGTTTGATTCCAAAAAAGTGGCAAGAAACCGCGGATAGTCTATACACTGGGTTTGAACAATCCTACGCTGCGTGTCAAGCTAAGCAAGCCTATGTGTGCTCGCTTGATCCACATCTACCCGGATCACGTCAGGCAGAGAGGTCGGAGACAACCTGTGGCTGCTCACGTGCGATCAGATTGTCTGCGTTGCCGCTTTGCTGTTTGGTCGGAAACTCAGGGTTGTTCGTTGTTTTATTACCAAATTTCTGAAGCAGCAGATGACAAACTAGAAGCTGCGATGTTTTTCACCAACGTTAGTAATTTCAATGTGGTGCAAATTTTGCTAAATCATTTTTAAGTGGCAGTAATTTCGTTTTTATAATTCTAAAAATAAATTCTAGTTTAGTGCTACATATCGGTTCATTTCCAAACGACATTTATTTCATAAATTTTTGAGTAAAATTAACGTTTCAATTTACGTATTCCATTATAAATACATACATTTAACTATGGTAGATTATTACATACAATTATACGTTGATTATACATGAGATTATTGTCGTAGGCTATTCACGGTAAAGAGTGCACTTTCGAAAGGTCTGGTTAAGATATAATTGTATGCACATTGTGTATTCTTCCGCCATATGCACAATTAACATTGCCATAGTCCTTTATTAACGTGTCGGTCAAGCGAATCTTTAAAATTCTTAGCAAAGTAAATATTTTACAAATTTGCTCCTTTATACATCTATGTGCATTTAAAAACAGAACGTAAAAGAAATAATTTCAGTATTCACAAACGTTAACCTATTAGCTATTACTTTAATTTCAATGCTAAGGCATGGAGATACTTTCCCTCCGGCGTTGCCAACTTTGCTTGGGGCATGGCAGTCAGTGTGCCCGTTGAAATAGGCGCAGGTACGGACAGTGACATTTTCCAACGGTTGATTTGAAAAGTGCTGACCTTGCTGTGAACAGCCTTTGGAAAACACGTGAAACAGTGTAGCTCTGGGGAATATCGGCGAAGTCTGACATCCCCACCCGTGAGCTCAACTTTCCGGCGTGGCTCGTACGGAGAACGAGCACCGTCTCTGATTGGCTCTTCCAGCTTTCCGCTCGGTCTGTTCGACGTGGGCGGAGGACATGTGGACCGGACATGACCCTGACCCGCCAGTGATAAGGGGGNTGGCACCATATTATGCAGATAATCAGAAGCAAGGTGATGTAAGCTGCATGTCGACCACTTTCCAAGCGTCTGTTTGGGACAAAGAAAAAGGTTTCTATATTCGAAGCACGTGGTCAGTAAATTAATTCGCGGAAAGCCATCACCAATCGGCGTTGTTTAGAGCCGGGGCCTCGGTCGAAGATACGCGATTCTGTGAACGATGAGAGGGGAATGTTGCAGGCGAAGATTTGTTCCGAGAAGGGAGAGAAATCTCAGCCCCCCCCCCCCC
>NQII01003491.1:171134-225328 GCA_002778355.1 Clitarchus hookeri | reverse complement strand
CCCCCCCCTTGTCATAGGAGGTCACAACATGCAGTACCGAGAAAGCCAGGGGGCTCGTCTCGACACCCCACATTACCTGCTGCACCCCACCCACACACGCGCTTAAATTATGTTAATACGCACGCCAAACGCTCACACGAACAACCACCCCAGTAAGATACGCGTGTATTGCTCTAACTGCCAGGGCTGTGCGGTAGGCAGGTCAAAAAACAAGACACGTCAAGACTCGGCTTCTCACCCCTTTTGCGGGAATTCTTCGTTTTCACGTCATAATTTCCGATTCATAGTAATTACTGACAATGTACAATTATATAAAATTTACACTATACGAGTTGTTTAATGGTGTTGTTCTGAATATTAATTTAGTGTTATCTGCTAGTTGTAAAGTCAGGGACATATTTGAATGTTATCATTAAGTTCCTGTATTTTTCAGCAGGAGAAACACACAGTAAAAATTAAATATTTTAATTAATTTTTGCTTTCTGGCGGAGACGACCGAGAGACTCTTATATACAGGGTTTACAGAAACTTATGTTCTGCTNGGGGGGGGGGTACTTAGTCATTTTATATACTAGCCAAATAGAAGTTGTATTTTCTTATAATGGGTTTCATATTTCAGAAATTATGTTTTTTGTAATGTTTTAATAAAGTCAACTTTTTATTTACTTATTTGACTCTAATCGACCATCGTGGCCTCATATTATAACTATTTACTTCTTGTGTGGTGAGCGGAAGGTGCACCACGTCTAGGTTTGTTTACCACTGTGCTCCTCTGTTTGAAGCGCCGGATGGTACTTCACACTGTGATACGATTTCTGTTTACTCCATTGGCTATTTCCGCAAGAGTTTTATTATGCTTATGCACATTATATGTGTAATTCCTCTCCTCCACTGTTATCTCCTTCCTTTGACGTCCCACTCGGACCCTGGTTACGTTTTACAACGGAGGAACTGACAGCGACTGTTCCCTGACAGTTTACAAACATAACTGGCAGGTGTCAGTTACAAGAACTGCGTTTAATAATGCTTCTGTTCACCCACCTCGGTGTGTTACAATACTTCCAGTCTTTCCAACAAGAATGGAGTCAAAGTAATATAATTTATACCTTCCTGTAAATGCACTGAAACGATACTTTTCACATATTTTACACACTCAGAGTTTATGTACTCACATGTTAAAAAAATCTCCACAGATAATTTAACGTTACGTTTCGTAAACATCTGACAATAAGTCAAAGGCATTTTTCAAATACTTATTTCGGCCTGAACGTGTCTATTTGAGAAGCGTTGGAGAATTGCTGAACTTGCATTGGCTACATAATTAGTTCTCTTTCTTTGAGATGTACTAGAAGTTAAGGAAAAATAATTACAAATACTTGAGTGGACATTAAGGAAATCATGCAGAGAGATAGGAGACAGAGCGATAGAGAGGAAGGGAAGCAGCTATTAAAAAAGCTTCACGGTTGAGTGATATACTCGTACTTTGACCCGCCCTTCTCAGTTCTTCCTTCTGCTCGTTGTCCATCGCTCCGCAGTGACAGTCTACACTGCAACGGGCCGAGCAGCCTGCACTGCATCCAGGTGTCTGTCAAGAGGCGCCGTAAAAGTGCCACGAACATTAGCATGTTGCTTTCACGTCAGCTGAATCGTGCCGGACGACGCCGCTGGCCGGCGGCTTTTCTCTGGCATCTCCCGTTTCCCCAGACCTTGCATTCCAGCGCCGCTCCATACCCAAGTCGCTTCACCCTCGTGGGATCTCGAGACCTCGTTGTTTTGAGCCGCCTTAACACTTCTCCACCTCGCTTGCACGTCAGTTCTCACAACAGGATTGGGTGGAATAAACGGTATGATGTCAACAAGCCAGGAACACGTGGGGAAGTGGATCTGTACGTGAGGCGTTGTTCGCCATTGTCAATCCACACATCGCGGACATGAAACGGCAAGCCTGGCTGAGATAACTAGTTGGCAAGTGTTAGCTGTTCACTGTAAAGTGAGCTCTTTGGGGTCCTAGTTATTTTAATCATATCAACCATTTTTATCCTCCCACCACATTTTAAATAAAAAATCGCCACGTAAGTAATAAACACAATGCATATATATATATATATATATATATATATATATATATATATATATNTCTGAGGCTATAGTAACATACATTTATTGACTATTATTCCAAATGACAGGGCTTCAAAAGTAGCTCACATTACCGTGAGTAGCACAAAGTGGCACAGTTGTAACCCTCTGGGCTTGCATTCGCGAGGACGTGGGTTCAACTCTCGATCAGGCCGTTATGACTTCGGCCCTACATCGTTTCCCAAAGTCACTCCAGGTGAATGCTACGATGGTTCCTTCCTACATACAGACTGTGGCATATTCCTTCCCCGCTCCTGCCTCTGCGAGCAACTTGCTACGTCTCTGAAGCCGCTGCCACAATGTCCAATTTTCACTTTCATATACTGTATATTTGGCAGTAAAATCTGCAGACGGAATACGCTCATCAAATTTTTCCCTCCGACAAATTTTATTAAATAATCTTGCGTGTGTTTCAAAATGTGTCGCACTTTCAATTTTTTTTTGTGCTAAAAGGATTTAATATAAAATTTATTTAAAAATTATGTTCAAAGTAAGATACCGCTGTTGTGTTTCCATACAGTCCATTATTAGGAAGATGTAACGAATGCTGCGACTTATGTTCGCTTCTTTACCAAATTTAAATTATATTTATCACAGATGTTGCCCGAACAATGAAATGTTATGCCCCTGTGTTCTTAATATTATGTACAATATTAATTTTAAATAGCATTCATGCTCAGATAGCTCCTACATAAATTAATTATCTTTATAACATATTTCATTTCCAGAAAATCTTCGTTATTTTAAATTTTCATGGCGTCCATTTTTGTAGTGCACGATTCTGATTGGCTGAGCCAGTCAATTCTAGAACCGGTCCGATTTTTAGATGTTTGATGAAAACTGAAGCCCTCCAACTTTTTGAGACAAATATGGTAGCGTTTATGACATTCAGATGACGTCACAACTGTCAAACTTTATTTGACCAAACTTACGATCGATAATTTGACAATATGACAGGGGCTTAACGACCTCACCGTCGACGAGACGTTACGTCCTATATGCTGTCCACGGTAATGTGAGCACTTTTGAAAATCATCTCCTTAAAAATAATTATTTGAGCCTTAGCCGCTACCTTCTAAGTGGGGTGGAATATACACACTGTGTTTGTTACTTGCATGGCAATATTGATTAGAAAAGGTGGTTAAATGATAAAACATGGCTAAAAGGGAAAGTAACTATGGCCTCAGAAATGCAGACTTTACCGTGAGCAGCCTATAGCCAGCAGTGGGCAAGCGTGTGACACGGCGGTGCGCGCACACACGTGAGATGTGGACTTGTGTAGGACTGAGGACGGACTTGCCGTTTAGTAACCGTGGCGCCGCGGTGGGCACAACACAGTGCGTCTTCAGTGGAAGCTTATAATAAAACCACGCGAATGATGTTTCGGCGTCATTCCGGCCTGCGACGTCTCGACGAGGCGCCCGGCCACTGCGCGGTCGTTAGGTGGACGGAAACACTGCATAACGCGTCAACACGCAGGCAGTGCAGCACCTCTGCAGGGCCTTCTAGTCCTCGCCCATCGGCATTAAGGCCCTCGTCTACCTAGAGCTTTCCCCAGCGTCTGAGGCCGTGAAGCCTCAAAATTATTAATCTACAAATAAAAAATCTTAGTAAAATTAATGAATAAGAAATAATATCACAACCAATAAAATAACTTAAATTACAAAATAAAAAGATCTAATAAAATTAAAATTAAATATAAATATTAATAAAAATAGACTTAAACGTACTAATCACCAAAATCCATAATAAGAAAGAGGAAGATTAAAAAATAAAGTTGGGAGCGATAAGGGCGACACTGCCACGCGCAGCAAGTGTGCCGTCGCCGCTAAGGATGCGCAAGGCTCTCAACTGGCGCGCAGTGTTCTCGTCGTGCTGCGTGTAGCTATGCGACTTCAAGAGGCGACCCTATCATGTTATTGGTGGAGAGTATGTAGGGAGGTTCAATGCAGGTTCCTTTAGTATTTTTGCATGTATCTGACGCGTATATTTTAAAAAACAATGCTTTATAAAACGGTTTTTTTAACTATCTTGTAGTGCTTGTAAATTGTACTTCTAACGTGCGTGACGTCATGTAAGCTCTTGACAGGCTCCGCCTCAAGCGTGCATAATTTCGAAGTACAGCGTGTATTTCAAACACACTTCAACGCAGTTCAAACGCCAGGTAGACGGGAGCCTTAAGGGAGTCAGTCTCAACCAACCTAGATTTTCACTATTTTTGCCATAGGTTCCATTTAATAATGTTTAACGAAATTTTTCAAGCGACATGACATAAATAATAGCTTCTAGAGATTTATCAAAACTTTTACAAATTTTCGACTAGTGACTGCCGGCAGTAAATAAGAAATTCTTTATTGCGGGCGGTTAAATAATTACTACAGCAACAGTAGTCTAGCAGTAGATGTTTAAGAACGCGTGCAAAGCAATGGCCTGTGACTTTCCAAGATGGCGGGCACTGACCCATCTTAAGGCAGAAGGAGAGTGGCTTACAATATAACCCTACACCTGATTGTACGACAAATACAAATCGTTACAAAACTGTACACTAACTGCCAAGATTGTCAGAAAAATACGATTTACACTGCATGTGAAAGAAAAATTCATTAGTTTTCTAACAATGTAAAATTGTAAAGTTTCGTTATTTATTTTTTGTTTTCCGAGAAAATAATAAATAAATATCTTTTTAATGGAGATTTAAGCGTATTTCCGTTCGGGATACTCTATAAAACACAATTACTATGGTTGTATGCAAAAAATATCGATACTAATGTTAAAAATAATTTATTAATAATTGATACTATGTACATTTATTTCAGTTATAGAAAACTTTTATTACATAGAACCAGAGTAAGTTTCTTTGGGCCAATAGCAACACAAAAGCCCTATACGTTTATATACGGAAAAGTATTTTTATATAAAATAGTTGTGTTCAAAGTTGCGGAGTACGACGCCAGGAGAACAAGGCTGTGCGGTCATGCATGTAGGGCAAGTTGCATAGGAAGCAGGCGCGACACTAAGTTATTACATACGCAGCGTCGCGCTGACATCTACTCGCCTCCAACCTGGGCGAGCCGGGTTCGATTCCCGGCGGGGTCACTCCCGGATTTTCCAATCTGGGAATCGTACCGGACGATGTCGCTGGTCGGCGGATCTCCCATTTCCCCTGCTTTTGCATTCCGGCGCATCTACATTCTCACCTCACTTCGCCCCCGTCGGCTCTCAAGACCTCGTTGTTAAAGGCCACCTAAACTTATCTTCTCCAACCTACGAATGTCTTTGGACTGCTGAGACTGTCGTTACTGCACACGAGTGGTTTCACACATCGTTGTTAGCCTACTTTCCGAAGGAAAGAAAGGCGTAGAGATCCATCTTCCGTATGTGTGTCTAAGTGTGTGTGTATGAGTCTTGTGTCTGTGTGTGTATGTATGTGTGTGTGTCCCACAATTTCAATTTTTGAAAGCGTCAACTGAATTTCACCTAACATGGCACACACATAGTAAATAGTAAGGAAACCTGATTTTTTTATAGTTTCGGCCACGCCAGACATTTACTTTCAAAATGGCTGCCATCTTAAAATTTAGGGTTATGTCTTATGAAACATTCAACCGATTTAAACCAAACTTCGTATGTTGACAGCTCATCGTGTATGCATCGAATTTAAAGATGTATATTGTTGTTGGTCAGCCATTATGGAAAAGAGCACCAGATGAAGAAATAAACCTGTTATATCACGAAAACTACTCAACCGAGTCTCGCCAAATTTGGCACGTAATCAATACTATGGTAGGCAATGTAAGAGTATGTGATTTATTTTCAAAATTGCGGCTATACTAATATTTAAGGTTTATTTGGTATAACTACCATACTATTGGACCAATTTCCCCATAACTTTGTATGCTGACAGTATATATAACAATTATCATATATGCTAGACATTACCACGATTTTACGACATTTTGAAAGATAACGCCACAAAAATATCACGGGAAACATTAAACAGATTAATATAAAATTAAAAAAAAAAGTATTAATGCAGCAGATAATGTAAACAGGTATCTTTAAGTAGGCCAGGCACTTATTTTCAAAATGGCGTTCATAGAGGTAGTTTAGCTTTGTATTTTATATCATAGAAACTATGAGATTAATTCCAACGTAACTTTGTATGCTGGTATCATTTTACAACCTTCAAATGTGCCCACACAGTATTTTTGTCCACCGATATGTAAAATAGCATTACATGACAAATTAAAATTTTTATGCTATATCTCCGAAAAAAAACCAACAGATATATACCAAATTTGGCAAACAAGTAGCACTACAGCAGGCCATGTTAACTAGTATGTTTTGCGTGGGTCAGATACTTATTTAAAAAATGGCGGCCATATAATGAACATTTTACCTCCGATGCTATATCTACGAAACTAGGAAACAAATTTTAACTTAACTTTGTATACATGCAGTATTTATTATATACATCCAATGTGTCTATACAACGCCTAATATTCCGCCATTTTGTAAGATAGCCCCACATGAAAAAGTAAAGTTTTTGTGTTATATCTCGGGATACAATCAACCGATTACTTCAAAATTTGGTGAAAAATTGGTTTTGTTACAGGCCATATTAATTTATATGTAAGCGTGTAAGACCCTTACTTTCAGAATGGCGGCTATAAAACATTTTAGCTCTATAGATATGAAACTACGTAACCGATTTTAACTTAACTTTGTATACGGGCAATATCTACGGCACTCATCGAATGTGACCATGCATGAACTTTTTGTCCTCTATTAATGAAGATCGTAAATTTTAAATGGAGATTTTATGCTATATCAATAGGATCATTAAACCGATTCGCACCAAATTTTTCACCCAAGAAGTACTACAGTAGGGTATGTAAACTAACATGTTTTTGGCGCGACAAACTTTTTTTTAATGGTGTTAATAAAAATAACTTAGATTAATAATTTATATCTGTGAAACAATTCAACAAAACTGACCAAATTTTGTATGCTAACAATATGCATTAGAAGCATCAATGATGCATACAGAGATCTTATTTTGCCGGCCTCTTTGAACAATAGTACCAGGAGAATAAATGGAACATTCTGCCACATTTCCGGAACAATTAAACGTATTTACATCATTTTTTGCCCATCATTAGTGCTACAGAAGGCCAAGTAGAATTAGAAGATTTAAGTTGGGTCAGACTTAGATTTTAAAAATGGCGGCCATTTAAATATTTTGATAAGTTTAGCGTATCTATTTAACAATTTTACCAAATTAAACCAAAATTTAATGCTGACAGTATATATTAGAAGCATAGTATATTCTCTTTTTTTAGGTAATTTTGTAAGACACCATCGATTGAGAACACAATTTTTTATGCCATGTCTCGGAGACCAATCAACCGATTTCCATCAAATTCTTCACACAAGTTGCGCTACAGTAGGCCATATAAACTTATACGTAGCTCGGACACTTATTTTCAAAATGATGGCCATGTTAGTGAACTTAATCATTGAAAACATTAGACTGATTACATCCGAAGTTTATGCTCCGAACCCTACTCCTGTGAAGCAGTTAATTGCACTGTAGCTTATTTTTACAGGGTTTTTTGGGTTCAAGTCCCGGGTAAGGCATGAGTGTATTTGTAATTGCCTCGGCACTAATGCATTTGTCTCTGGTTTCATCTCTAACGATATTGCTGTCAACTAGACATCAAGGCCTACATACTATCTAAGCTTTTAAGAAGTGCATTAAAAATTATCTGCACGCATGTAGAGGAAAGTAGGCTCATTAGTTAAACCAGTAACTTTCTTGTTCAGCATAATATCCACACCTAACAGAACCCTCAAAACCAACCAAGATTAGTGGGCCACTTCGTGTTTTATAGTTTGACCCTTTACACATGTGTCAAGTCAAGGCAATCACTTTATAACGCACGAGAAACTGCCTGCAACTACACAGAAAAATAATGACGTTTCTAAAGCATCCAAAGAGCACTGCAACGCGGTTCTGGCAACTGGAAATCTGGTTTAACAGACTGGAATAAGAAAAAAAAATTCCACCTGGTTTAAAATTGAAGTGCAAAGGGTTAAACTACACTGCTGGCCATTAAAATTTCAACACCAAGACGGAAGCACCTTAAGGATCCCACATTGGAGGAATCCATAGAGTACAATAGAACAATGACGTGATTAGTTGTCCAGCCGAGGGGCGCAGCGCGTGCGCCAATGACGACACTGATCAGCGGTATATAGGTAAGTGCAGGCCGGGAGCCGCTGAGAGGCAGTGGCGTTGTGTTACTGCCGCTCGTGTCCACAGACGAAGTGAATACGCCGCGCCGAAGAACACGAGAACCATACAAACAGGTTCCAGCCTTTCACCACGGGAGAATTGTGGCCTATCAGGATCGCGGATTATCTTCTGGGTCGAGGAGGGACGGGCTGGGCGACGTGCAGGAAGCCAGCAGCCTCGTCGCACCAACGAGCGCGAGGACAGACATTTGGTGCGCAGGGCGATCACAGACCGTACAGCCTTATCGAACACACTGGCTCAGGAATGCAGGCATATGGGATATCAATATGTGTCCGCACGCACGGTATTGTCCAGGCGGCCATTACTGCGGCTGCCACTGACCGCACACCACGGGCACCTGCGGGTGCAGCGGTGCGTGGAACATCAGGCTTCTGCATGCAGCACCATGATGGTCGTATCCACGTCTGGCGGCACAGTGGCGCACGCCTGGCCGAGTCCTCCATCATACACGGTCATACTGGTCCAGCACCTGGAGTTATGGTACGGGGTGCCATCGCATTCTAGTCCCGCCTGTGCCTAGTCCACACCACTAGTACGCTGACCAGCCATCGTTATAATATCGCGGAGGTATTGGAGCCTGTTGCTGTCCCTTATCTTCAAGTCCAGCCTGACGCCATGTACCAACAGGACATTGCCCGACGGTTCCTGGATGACCACCACGCCAAACTGCTTTCTTGGCCTGCGCTTTCACCGGATATCTCACACACCGAAAAGGTGGGGTTCATGGTCGGACAACGACTGGCCTGCCACAGAACACCCGCGGCCAGAATGGATGAAATTTGGACACGCATTGAAGCAGCATGGGCGGAGATACGCCAGACATCGAAGTCTGTTCCTCTCAACGCCGCGTCGTGTAGCAACGGTCGTTGGCACCTATGGTAGGGCCACAGAGTACTGATTTCTTACATGTTCTGTACGTTATGACAAGCTGAAAGAGTAATAATGTTAACTCTGTATGATGGGTATTCTGACCAATAAATCTAATTGTTTATAGCTCGCGTCCTTGTTGGTGCTGCAATTCTAATGGCCAGCAGTGTAATTAAATTAACAAACTGGTTCAAAGAGTGATTTCGCAGTTTGAACTAACCAAGGATAGTAGGCGAATAAGAAGCTTGTTTTCACGCGCATGCGCACTACTCAAGACTGAAGAGAGTTAACAGACGCTTGTACCTGGTTCACATAATCGGCGTGTGTACGCCGATCACGCCAAACAGATAGAGCGGAAAACTGGAACAGCCAATCATAAATGGTCCTCGTTTTCTGCGTGAGCCACGGCGACGTTGTCCTCACGCCGAATTTTCTGCTTCGCTGATATTTCCCGGAAGTCAGTTGTTTCACATATTTTACATCGCTAATTTATTGTATAATTAACGTGTATTGGCGTAATAGTGTAGAACAATTCAATGTATGTGGACATAAACGTAAATTATACTGAACACTCGTATTAAATAAATGTAGTTTTGAAATAAAGCACTAAAGTGTAGAGTATCTTTGGAAGTCAAAAACAAAATTACATTCTTTTGAAAATCATTTTGCAAAAATTTGTACTACATAGGAATTATTAAATATAGAGTAGAAACATGGCAGAGTCTAGTTTGTTGTCCGTCATTTATATTGGAATCTTGGTGTTAAAAATAACGTACGACACAGCGTGGTAGTAAACATTCTGTAACCAAACAGCAAAATGTAGTAAACATTCTGTAACCAAAAAGCGTGGTAGTAAACATTCTGTAACCAAACAGCAAAATGGTAATGCAGGGACATCTGCTTGCATGTGGACATCTAGAGGTTGTGTCGGCTCTCATACGTTCGGCGTTATGGGCTTAATGTGGGGGTGGAGAGTGGAGGGATTTGAGTGGCTCTTAACAACGAGGTCCTGAGAGCCGATGAGGGTGAAGTGAGGTGAGAATGGAGCAGCGCCGGAATGCAATGGAGGGGGAAACGGGATATCTCCGAGAAAAACCCACCGACTAGCGGTATCGTCCGGCACGATTCCCACGTGCGAAAATCCGGGAGCGACCCCGCCGGGAATCGAACCCGTTTCGTTTTGGTGGGAGGCAAGTAGTCTGGACACTGCACCACCGCGGCCCCATGGGATTAAGGGCACTGCCTACCGGCTGGCAGCTGTAAACGTTAAATAGGCGATCTCATGTTAACGAAATTTCGCCTCAGTGCGTTAATTTTAAAGACAGGCGTTTCAAACAAAATGCATTCTTCACAAATTTTTCACAAGTTCCCTACAGCGGAAATGTTTCCATAACATGAATAGCCTGTTTGCAAGGAATTTTTAAAATTTAAGGGTTAAAAAAATGTACATACTGTCTATCTATATTGAAAATTATGCTAGTAGGGATCTCCTAAATAATTCGTGAAGAAAACGTTTCGTTTGAAACGCCTATTATTGAAACGAACGCACCGAGGCAAAATTTCTTCATCATGGGATTTCCTATTTGAATTCCGCAGCTGCCAGCCGGTAGGCAGGGTACTTAATGAGAATGAAGCTTGACACAGGTGGCAGGTGTCGTTCCAGGGCAATGAACGGCGAGCTTGCAGCCGGACCCTCGCGGAGCTCTGACGTAGGCACTTTGTTCGCCCGGCGCGGGAAGAATGCAAAGCGAACGAGCAGGCAAAGCGTGACGGAGCAGCGAAGCGTCTCGGCCATCTTGCCTCGCGTCCAGTCCGCGGGCAGGCTAGATGCACATGGCTGGCCGCGCAGGTTAGCCACCTGCGGGAAACCAGCCTGTTTATTTCCGCAAAAAGAAAACACGCCCACTCCGCTATCGTGTGTTCTTTTACGTCTCATCTAAACTCAGTTCATGGCTAATAAACAACTTTCTAGAACAACCTACAGAAAGAAAACCTCCCTGCCGTTTAATACACCAACGGGGTTATTCCAAACTCCAGAGAAAAAAATTAAAAAGAAATTGATTATGAATCTTTAAGCAAAATGAGAAGGAAAACCCAGTATTTCTTACAACACACAATGATGAACAATTTATGTGCCATTAAAAATTAAAGTTTTTTTTAATGTTTTTATTTTAAAATATTTAGGAAATACTTCTCAAGAAACAAATTCCTGGAATATAGGGCCTAATATAGGTTTCTTAAAATGAAATCTGAGGTATGAAAATTTAGTTGATAAGTGTCTTCCCGTTTCATTTAGAACAGCTAGGAAAAACATACTCTCTGTTTCATGTAACTTAGCGAGATTCCGACAGTTCGACAAAAGTAGCGCCTAATGTTTACTTTTCGTTTACGTATCCTTTCGCCATCAGCTGGTGCGTCAAGTGGAGGCTGTATAGTATATCAACACGCTGTCAGCTAATCTACTTGCCACTGTACTGTAATGCTTTACAAATTTTAAGGTATTTTAGACTGACATCTGTCTAAAAAAAATTGTAGGTTATAAAAATAAAAATATAAAACCTTGCAAAAAATTTAATATTTGCTAACTTTTTTTTTTTTTTGGCAGAGACAGCGAATTTGGGTTAACATTTGCAAGACGGTGGTTGTAGATATTATCACACTTTGGACGTCACATATTACACAACTGAAAGTAAAAGTAATTCGGGAAACTTGATTGACAACACTTTTATTCGCCAACAACTCACCAACGACTATTGCAAAGCAATAATTCTGCTATTACTGATACTAAACAGTTCCAGTTGGAAATATGTGGCATGGAATAACGCAAGAATTGCTTAAAAACTATTCACGCTCGTCCCACTTTCTTCGTTTTATTAATACAATTTAGTAACATCACGCAAACAATGAAATGGGTTTGCGGGAGAACAACATGGCATATAATGGACTTAGACGAACGATTACCGGCCCAATAGAAATTAATAGTAATCAAAATCGCTATACACAAAATATATACTACATTAAAAATTATGCAGAGCTCGCGGGAAAATAAACATATTGGTATATGTTCGTAAATTTGTTATTTTACGCACTAAACGTTTTTTTTTTTGTGGCTGGTAATGCTTTGGGAAAGAGCGGACAGAAGGTGCGCGTGGCATGGCAGGGCGAGCTGTGAGCCTAGAGCTTTACTCAACAGATAGCAGCACGTTGTCCTGCTCTTGATCCCGTCTTTTTTAAAGATTATTTTTCTTATATTAATGACTCTAAACGACACAAATTAAAAAAAAATTTTCGTCCAAATTATTAGAAAAAATAATTCAACAATACCATTCAATATTTCTGTATGCTTTTGGAATTAATATCAAGCACGCATGGAAAGCATGGATGGAGAGTGGGGATACGACGTGAAAAGAACTCTCAAGGTTTTGAAGTTGCGTTTCATTTGGATACAGATCGTTTTATTGTGCATTTCATTTTGAACACCTATACATTACTACTTTATCACGAAGTTTAGTTTGTAACTCTAACAATCGCTGTTTTATGACCACGTAAAATAAAATGTATTAATTAATCTAGGAACTCTTTCTTATCGCGTATTTTCTGCTTGTCTGATGTGCGTCGGCAGTGCACTCAGAATGGCGAACGTAATATTTATTAACTTTCGTCCGTTCGTGCATCAGCTGATACAGGACTTTGTAAACGGCACTTTGCTTGCTTCGTATACGTCTAGTGCAACTCACTTACTGTCAAAATCTCGCCAACTTATGAGACGGACGATAACTGCATCACTTTGTAGAGTTTCTCCAGACACATTCACCTTAGAGCACCGCTACATCGGGCTGATGATTGGCTGGCGTGAGGTGTCAGGTCAGTGCAGACATGCAGAGCAACGCGGTGCAGTACAGTTGAGGTTAGTTCTACTCAGGTTAGGAACAAAACGTCATTTCCTACGGGAGAGTTCGACATTCGGAATATTTTCGCCGCTAGGTGCGCAGTGTTCCAAAAGGTAACTTTAAATCAATATTTTTAAACTATGTGAATAATAAGATAGAAAGGTTTTACTTAGTTACGAAGTAATTTTATTTATGATTATTACAATAATCTTGTTTTTAACGTAGAAAATAGAGAAACTCTGGCACATTGCCGACACTTGCGCTAACCTAGTGGCACAACGGTTTGTTTTGCAAACTTTTAACACTGATCTTCCAGACATGTAGTACAAGCTACCCTAGTACAGTGCAGACGGAGTTGGTCAGCTTTCATCTCGGCGTCGAGAGGTCAACAACGGATCACCTGTGGACTGTACGTGATTCCCCGTCAGTACATACGTCACGACGAACACGCCGATGAAACGTACGGTCGCTATACGTAGGCTCAAAGAAAAGCCAAGAAGCCATAACAATATTTTGTTTCTTTAGATAACAGCTTTCGGAAAAAGTAGCACGTGTTTCCATCCTTTCACAGGTGGAACTTGTGCTGGCCGGAGAAACACGCAGGCGATATTGCAAAGTCTAGGAAAAAAACCTAGGCTTTATAGCGGATGCTGTGCGTCTCCTGCCCTTTTTGTATAACACAAGAAACAATAATATTAAGGGAAACGCATGGGTTATAAAACAAATACTTTCTGGACAACTAAAAACAAACGTGATAAAAATTTATTTAATTGAAAAAATATATTTTTTATTATATATACGAGGGTTATTCGGAAAGTAAGGTCCGATTTCTTATAAAACACAAACCATCAAACATTCTTTATTTAATTCCTTACACGTTTCTCTATTTTTCTACATAGTTTCCATATTTGTTTAAACATTTGTCATAACGTTCTACAAGCTTTTGTATGCCTAAGTCATAGACATCTGCCGCCTGTGAGGATAACCAGTCTGTAACTGCTTCTTTCACCTCGTCATCTGTGGCGAAGCGCTTGCCGGCGAGAAACGCAAGGGTAGCGCAGTAAGCGGCTGCATTGATTGTTTGTCCCTTGCTGCATAAAATCGACTAACAAGACTCCATGTCTATCCCAAAACACGGTTGCCATAACCTTGCGTGTTGAGATTGTCTGCTTGGCCTTGACTTTGACTGGTGATGACGGGTGACCCAATTCCATTGACTGACGTTTAGACTCTGGGATCATGTGAGAAACCCACGTCTCGTCCTCTGTGACAATCTTCTATAAAAATTGATCACCTTCCTTAAGATATCGGTCCAAAAAATCAAGAGCACAATCCATTATTTTCATTTGGTGTTCCTCAGTAAGCAGCTTGGGAACCCAACGTGCGCACAATTTGTGAAATTGCAAATTTTCAGAGACAATTTTGTGCAAAGTTGTTCTACCCACATTAGGAAATTCCAATGCTAAAGTTGAAATTGTGAATCGCCGGTCTTCACGAATCTTTTTGTCCACGGCTTTGACCAAATCTTCTGTGATCACTGATGGTCGGCCTGATCGCGGTTCATCATGGACATTTTTCCGTCCGTCCTTGAAAGCTCTCACCCACTTACGCACTTTGCTGTCACTCATCGCATTGGGGCCATACACTTGAATTATCTGTCGATGAAATTCCGCTGCTGAAACGTTCCTTGCTGTCAAAAACCGAATCACTGACCGTATTTCGCAGTCGGCGGGCTGATCAATTGTTTTAAACATTTTTAACTGACACTTTAAACAGCACACTGCAACAATACCAATGCAAATGGCGTCGTTTGACGAGCAAGGCATGCCGGGAGTCGGTGCGAATGCGCGTTACAATGTTCACGTGACGTTCGATTAACTACGGCGATTCGGACCTAACTTTCCGAATAACCCTCGTACATACACACACAAGCACACAGGTTCCTTCAGACCGAATGGTACAAACGTCGTGTGGTGATTCTTTATGCAAAATGGGGACCAGACATGATACGTCTTAGAGACTACAGTGATTATTGTGGAAGGTGTGCACCCTTAATGCACTTAATGGATACAAATAAGAAACTACGCGATGGTAAACAACGAAATTTGTTATAGTATTAATGTGAACGAAGCTGGTGAACGTGTGCATTTCTGTTTGGTAATATCGTACCTCTGACATCAGTAAAATTGAGCGTGGCATCAGGGTAATGTTCGTAATTTTTTAACCAATTATAATCGATAATTTTTTGGCAGATTAATGACTGTCGTGTTCAGATTAACAACAAAAGGTTGCCTTGGTGTAACGCTCTCGGGCCATCTGTTCTTTTTTAAGTTCCCTTTTTGTTCAAATGTTGAGTTACTGTATAACACCTTGCAGTTATGTAAACTGTGATACTTAGTTAGGTATACCGCGCGGACGCAGTACAAAACTCCCTACTCCAGTCCACTGTTGTTGAGTCGGCATTTAGGCCCTGTACGCCGTTTGAATCACTCGCGCACCGAGTCACAACTGCAAAATAACGTTCATAACAATAACAAATCAATTATAAAAATTACAAAATAACATAGCACGTTAGAGATGTTAAATAGAATTACTAGTCTTACAACAGTCACTCGTATGGTTATTGTTCATTTAACAGAACGTGTTGATAATTGGTAAACGTGGAGATCTTGGACGTTGGCACACAACTGGCAACGCCGCAACCAGAATTGCCGGGATCTCGACAAGATGACCTGTGTGTTCCGAATTAAGTTGCAGGCGTCCATGATGCGCGGCAAAAGAACCGCCAACGTGCGTAGCTCGGGTGAGCGAGAAAGCCGTTCGATGTAGTCGCAATTGCCAATCCATTTGTTGTCGAATGTTGCGTTCAGCTCTGCCATTGCAGTGGAGCTGCTGTGTGCTGGAGCGCCGTTGTGCTGAAACCACTTGTCACGTCTGACAGCTAAGTTTTCCAATAAGACAGCCAGAGCCTCAAACAGAAAGACACGATACAGGTCTCCGCTCAATAGATTAGGAAGTACAGTTCATCGTACGAGGTGGCTGTCCATGATGCCATGCCACACCACACCTCATGTGCTCGTGCAGACGTAGCGTGTGGGTTTCCCTCAAATGTGTGCCGAATGACAACTAAATATCCCGTAATGTGTGAAAGTTGCCTCGTCAGTGAACATCCCCAAATTTTCGAATTGATGCATCATAGAACATTGTTGCCAACACCACACGCACAATTGAGGTCATATTGGGTAATCATTTGGGGACAAACTGTACACGTTGTAGGCGATAGAGCAGCAACTGCTCATAGAGAATGCGCCACACCATAAACTAAAGATGAGGTAGGCCGCTTATTCGTCTTCTGCGCATGTACTCAACATTGACCTACCCCAAAGGAACACGACTGTCAAAGTCACATGGTCAACAGTGATGGACGTGTTTGCTTATATCTTCATTTTTAAATAATCAGCACTATCATATGGATAAAATACTTTTACCGGTTTGAATTTAATCAAACTGAATTACGAATTGGTAAGCGAAAGTATACATACATCTCAAAGCATTTGTTTACAAATCAGTTTTCTAACCTAAAATCCAAACCATGCCGTTTTCGCTAGACGTGCTGGCAGAAAAACAGTTCAATGTTGAGACTCGAAGATNAGAAAAACAGTTCAATGTTGAGACTCGAAGATTGGTTGTGCGCAGCCAGTGAGATCGGTCTACCTCATCTTTAGCGCCACACGGCCATATGACTCAACGTAACAACATTTGCAATGGCACGAGTACTAGTCGAAAGCGCATTATTCACAGCCTTCAGAACATCGTCTTTAAGTGCAGGTGTCCTTGACGTCCACACACGATTTTCTGTCTTCTTTGCCAGCAATGAAACGATGTCAACATAAGGTTATCGATAGCAGGCTCGCAATGGTCATTTTGGACGAACCGTCAACAACAGTGCACTGGATTAGTTAACTTTGCACTGCGTCCACGTAGAAGATAAACCGCTTTGCTTGCGTAACACAGGTTGCATACCTGCAAGGAGTTATAACACAACATTCAAACAGGGAATTTCAAATAGAACCGATGGCCTGACAGTGTTACACCAAGGCAACCTTTCGCTGTTTATCTTAACAAAATAGTTATTAATCTGTCAAAAATTTCGATTAAAATGCATGATTACAACATTTTGAACATTACACTGATGCAATGCCAAATTTTACTCATGTTAGACGTATGATATTACTAAACAAAAATGCACACATTCAACAGCTTAGTTTACGTGAATACTATACGGAATTTCGTTAACAATTGCATAGTTTCTTACTTACGTCCATAAAAGCATTCCCAAACGTCTTGTATTGGGTGCATATCTCCCTCAATGATCACTGTAGGCTATAAGGCGTGTCAGTTTTGTCCGCATTTTGCATAAAGAATCGACACACGACGTTTGTACCAACCTAAAGCAACTTGTATAACTCCTCAAATGTTAGTGGAAAACAAATTGCCCAGATTACATAATTAGATGGGTAAAGCTTTGATCATGCTTGTCAGTACAAGCCTGTAAGCTTGCAGTAAGCTTCTCGAGCATGCTTGAAACAAATTTTAATTAAGCTACCCAGACTCCACATGTCAAGTTTGTAGCAGGCTTGATTAGTTATACTTGCAGCAACCTTACCTTGGCAAACTGCAAGTATATTCAAGAATATTGCCATTAGCAAGTATGTACCAACTCTGAGACATTGACAAGATTGCTCGACAAAGCAAATTAAAGACAAATTACACGCTTGCCATACGCTTACATGCAATCTGGGTGGCACACGTCAATAAAATAATTGTCCTGCCACCAATAGTGAGTTAATGGAACTATGTTTGGTAGCAAGGCATCTGTATACATTGTAGCATGCAGAGAGCAGATGAATGATGCTGCTGTCTGTATCAGGAGAGTTTAGGCAGTTATCATCACCAGACTGGAGCAGGGCTCTTAAGAGTGCTAAACCCATGCACTTTCTTTCTGCTCATTTAAACCTCATTAAAAATAATATGATACTAGCAGAGGGTTCCAGGGTTTAAAAAATTTGTGTGTAAACAATTAAGTAACTCCTATTTTCTTAGTTAAAAGAGGATGATGTTATCCATCAAAGCTAATGTGGAATTTAAATATTAATTCAAGAAAGAACTATTCAGGAATTTCTTTCTTTTCAAATAGTTTACTATATATTTTTGTACGTAATCATTTGAAATGTCAATTTTAAAGGTAGAAAAATCTTCCTTACTATTTCATTTAGGTTGTAAATAATGTTACTGGTACTTTCCCTACAGAATGGAATTTTCTGCAGCCAATGTTGTAAAATGTGTTGTGAAAATAAGAACAGGTTCACTGATCTCTGTTTTATAGTGTTGCTCATGATTTCAAATGCAGATATTTGGTATCGATTAGACCCATATTCTCATATCTGTATCCTGTGTAAGCAGAACACACATCCAGTGTGTGTCGTCAATATTTCCTGGAGCCTTGTTTTAGTTTTATCTGATGCGACTACTATTCCACTTTCACAATTTTTCTCATGTGTACTTGTACACAAGGATTTTCCGTCTGTGTTTGTCCTCCTAACCTGGGGTTTATAGCTATTTCCGGGGGGGTTTCAACACTTATCCTGAGTTCTGAATGTGAAATGGTATTCATGTCAAACACAAATGCACTGCAGTGACTGGTGGTAGTGTCGTACTTGCTTTTCTTCATTCATGCGCTGTCCCCAACTTCTCTTTTTTCCACCATCTATCCATCTATACTCTTGTTCTGTGCTGTTTGTGAAATGGTATTCATGTCAGACACAAATGCACTGCAGTAACTGGTGGTAGTATCGTACTTGCATTTCTTCATTCATGCGCTGTCCCCAACTTCTCTTTTTTCGTGGTAGATAGGTAGATATGAGAACAAGACACGACATTGTGAAATGGTATTCATGTCAGACACAAATGCACTGCAATAACTGGTGGTAGTATCGTACTTGCTTTTCTTCATTCATGCGCTGTCCCCAACTTCTCTTTTTTCCACCATCTATCCATCTATACTCTTGTTCTGTGCTGTTTGTGAAATGGTATTCATGTCAGACACAAATGCACTGCAGTAACTGGTGGTAGTATCGTACTTGCTTTTCTTCATTCATGCGCTGTCCCCAACTTCTCTTTTTTCCACCATCTATTCATCTATACTCTTGTTCTGTGCTGTTTGTGAAATGGTATTCATGTCAGACACAAATGCACTGCAGTAACTGGTGGTAGTATCGTACTTGCTTTTCTTCATTCATGCGCTGTCCCCAACTTCTCTTTTTTCCACCATCTATCCATCTATACTCTTGTTCTGTGCTGTTTTCTTTCTGTGCATTTCTTTGTCTGCTTTGGTTTTTTTTAGGTGGAAAGTTTTCTTCTTTTTTCGGCCTCGTAAGCCACTAGTACACCATGCTTCACGCATCACTAGAGATTTTATAGTGTGTGTGTCTATATATATAAATTTATACCGAACTGAAGTCTCGGTGGTGTTTGCTAATGTAGTGTACTGCCCTCGGTCCCAAGTCCGGGGAGCCGTGCACATGGTCACGCCATGTGGACAGTAAAGTGTGAGGGCGAGGTGGCAGACATCAACTTCCAGGGCATCTACCTCGAGACATACACTAAAGAAAATGAATTATTTTTGTATATAGTAACAATATATTTATTTTCTTTACATTCAATTAACATATGTATTAGCAAGACATTATTTCATCATCAACACCGCTTTGTTTAACCATATGTAGAAATTTCAACTATCATATAGTTTTTTTTTTTTTAATTACTTGGTTTATGTTCGTAAATACTGTTACGCATTCGCGTTTGTTTTGTATTTTCTTTATTCTTTGGAGGAGGAAGCAGGCTGATGCAAAATAAATATTCAATATTTAATGTGTGACAAAGGGTTTGTTTTATCTTGTAATGAAATAATCATACACTTTCAATTGGTAATACTAATTATTTGATGCTTAAAAAGCCCATACACACCTTACATGTAAATATATATCAAATGTTACATAATGACACAAATGTTTTAAATATAAATAATGGTAATTGAATATATATATATATATATTTACATATATACACATCACGACGAAACAATTCACAAAAATAAGAATGTGATATAATAAAATAACTAATAATTAGTAATAACTATTTTAACATATATATACTCTGTCATATCTGAATTGGTTATATGTATATCATATCAACATTGCAATGTGTAAACAAAATTTAAAACCCTGCTCTCCACACTACTCCGATAGCCGAGACGACGTCTGCATGACGACCCCAGGTCCGGCAGTTCGATCCCACACTCCTCCAGAGAATTTTTTTAGCTCCCAAAATAAAAATAATTCCAGTGCTCCTGGGTGCCGCTCGACGACTTAAACTCCAGAACCAATATGGTGTTTGATTAATCATGTGTGCGTGCCCCTGGTGTATCATTCATCGACTTAGACTACATCAGCAAATGCGCAACAAAGATGGCGGACGACAGATGCGCACTCTAGCAGACAGGAAGGTAGGTAGCAAATGATACAAGATGTCTGCCTACAGCAGACAACATCCAAAGTAATAGGGTGTGGCAAGAGAGGTGAGAGAAGGGACAAGAAGGAATGATAGAGCATGAAAGGTGGAATGACAGAGCATGAAGTGGAAAATTCTAGAAATTAATAGATGGTTACATCATTACGGGGGCGACATCATCCAAGATGACCACTGTAACACAATCCAAGATGGCGGCTGTGTCCCTGTCCCACACACACACCACCAATTGTCCTCGGACATATCAAATCCATCTACTTAAGGACTGTGAAAGACATTATAATTTGGTGGGCTTCGATACACTAGCACAACTACTCGATGCTTCAGAATATTCCTTAATCGTGAAGGTAACATACAAGCAAATATTGTTTAATATTAAGTTTTATTTTTGACCCTCACACTAATGTATACCAAATTAATATCCGTTTATAATTTAAGAGACTTCCTAACCGCTGTTATGAATGTAAATAAGTATAGGTACGCATTGCCAGATTTGACTTAGTGGCATTTGAACAGTACAGTTTGTAATATTGTGTTTATTGTAATGGCTTTAAAGTAGTGTGTCTAAATTATAATTAATTATAGAATAATCTGGAGAACTCTAAATATATATACTTGCTACATGTATGAGACTATAAAATTTCCTACCATCCATTGCACACTGTCGATGTTGAAGTAAGTTACTAACATTTTCTTCATAATCATCTACAAAACATTGAATTTATTACCATTGAGACTGATTTCCATAATCGTGCTGTTAATAAACGGGTAGTATTAAAATAATACACTGTAAAAATCCATACAACACTTTATGTATAGAAAAGAAAAAAGGATTTCTTTGAAGCTGTTTGGTTTTAAGTAATAAAATATAGGTTTAAATCAAAGGAGGGTTACACACACATACAGAAGTCCTGTTATTACAGCGTTTCTTTATATGTTTTTGTTAATAGTAAAACTACATTATTTATAGCAAGTACACATTTTTTGAGCGTGTTTTCTTTAAAGTAAATAAATCTAGTTTCATACCAAAGGAAAAGGTTTAGCGATCTTAAAAGTTGTATGTGTTGTAATGATGCACCACGTTGTTATTGCCGTATTTATATTAGTGCAGCCTCGCGTTAGGCGCCAGTAACGTGGCTCGTCTGTGATGACGGCTGGAAGTTACCACTCGGATAGCTCAGTTGGTAGTAACACGAAACTTTAAAGGCGCCAATAAATATAAATAAAGTCCAATGTTTGTTTATTACTCTGTACTTTTATAGATCATTCCAATAAAACCGTTCACCTACAATCGTCAGGTATGCAGAGTACGAACCAGTTTACAGACAAACTAACGGAGAGCAGCGCCACAGTCGTTTAATTATTCATTTACTTCTCGAAAACTTGCCTGGCAAGAGAATACAGAGGCAGCGACCTCCCCCACCAGCGGAGAAATAAACGAACAAGTTCCCGTTTGCCGGTGTGGGGGTTACGCGCCACGCCCGCCGCGGTCTCAGCGAGTACTGGTTATCGACTGCCCGTTGTTACATCTCTCTTCCAGGCGACAGACACACAGAGTATTTACGCTGCGGGCCCATCGCCTCCCCTCTCCTCAGATAAAGGCATGGCTGCCGGCCCATCCGAACTGCATCATCATCCGGTAAAAAATAATAAAATCTTCTAGAAATAAAACTGCATCGTAGGTAAAAGATAATCCAACTTGTCGAACAAAACCTGATGACGCAGTTTGGAAAAGCTTCTATCTCTAATGCTGACGCTAACTGAAAACTACTAACTTTCGAAACAGCAAATGGATGCTCGATAAACGTTATTCCACGATAAACAAACTAAAACGGCTTTAATTTTGAATCCCGATAAAATATTATGAAGCATCGCAAAACAAAAGAACATGAACCACGTATCCCGATAATTAATTAATTGCGTCGTTACAGTGTGTTGACCTCTCTCTCTCTCTCTCTCTCTCTTTCTCTATATATATGTTTGAGTATATATATATACATGTGTGTATACATATATTTTTTTTCTAAAGGCGAGCTCTGATCACTTACTTTTGGTTAATGTACAGCAATCGCAGTTTCTCCTCTACTTGTGCGTACGCCTACCTCAGGGATCGCCACTCTAGCAGTTCGAGAGGAGGTACTACAGGATACAGGATGGGGCAAAAAGACCTCCCCGATTTGGGAGGCTAATAAAAACCAAAATAAGCCATATACAATAAAAAAACCTTTTCCTCACGAATAGGAAACGTAATGCCATTTTACATCAAGGGACATTAAAGATCACATAAGTCAAGTGGCGGCCTCCACTGTTGATACACATATCGAAACTTTCACTGTAGTTTTTCATTGCCCTGTGGGTAATGTCGAGTGGAATGGCAGCAACTTCGTGGGTTATCGCCGCCTTCAGTTCATCGAGTGTCTGGGGAGGGCATTGGTACACCAAAGACTTTAGGTATCCCCACAAAAAAAATTGCATGGGATCAAATCCGGTGAACGCGGTGGCCACCTGATGTCACCACGCATGGAAACCACATACCCAGGAAAAAAATTCTCTCAAAATGCCAAGGGAACAACAGGATGTGTATGCTGGTGCACCATCTTCAAACTACACATTTTCTTGCCCATGTTCAGTGAAGAGATCACCCAATTTAGGTTTGAGAAAGCTGTCTAGTATTGCACAATACCTATGAGATGTCACCGTTGCGGTAACGCCATCCTCTTGAAAAAAAATACAGACCCCACACTCCGAACTAGAAAACGGCGCTCCACACCATTACCGTGGGGCTATGGAGTGGTAGTTGGTGAAGTTCCCGAGAGTTGTCTTAAGAACAGTACCGCAAATTCTGTTAATTGACCGTGCATAAAAGGTGGAAGTGCACCTCGTCACTAAACAGCAGAACATCCATATGGGGCATGTACTGAGGAACATCCCGACACAAAGTTGCACGAGTGCCGAAATCTCTTTCACTCAGTCCCTGTGCAATCATAATTTTGTAGGGGTGCATTTTGAAGTGTCTGTGCAGAATTCTCCGAACACTTTGCCTTGATAACCGTCTACTGTGAGAAGGTTTTGCCAGAATATAGTTTAACATTTTCCCCCTGAATAAATGCAATAGGTTTTAACTTTTGTTTGTAATGTCAATACATATTGAAATATTTACTAATATTCAAAATAAACAGTTGACTAAAACACATTCTCAAATATTTTGTGGGTACTGTTTTTCTATACCAAAGTAAAACAGAAAAGGTTGCTTTTCTTTCAGGTGTCTTATTTTAATAGCAATTTCTTTGGGGATGGTAGGAATAATTTCTTATTTTAGGATTATTTTAGAGGTGTGTTATTTTTTAGTCAATTTCAGGGTATAATTTTTAAGTCACTTTTGGACATCTTGGCTCTGAGCGCATCTTAATTTGGAGCAGCATGTTTTTGATGAATTACACTAGGGGTCTTATATTGGAAGGCATCTCGAGTTGAAAAAGCTTACAATTGAGGTAATTTTACTTAAGGGTGTCTTACTTTTGGAGTCATCCTACAAGATGGTTTTTTTTTAATTTAATGAATTATAACAGTTATTGAAAATTTTAGCATGTATTAAGTATTTAAAAATTTCCCAGCTATGAGCAGCCTGATAGGTTCTGTATTCAATGTTGGTTTCAAAGTATTCTGTACAAATTATTTATATTTTTTTTGTGTGTTATGTATGAATTTCTGTTACCTCTTCCTATTGGTATCTGAGAAGTAAATCAGTAAACAAACTGTCTATAAGCCACATAACGTAAGTTCCTATTATGTCTCCCGTAACTCCTTTTCAAAACTAAACTCGCTCTTTCAATCATGACATGCCTAGCAGTGTTTAACATGCGTGTGTTTAGTGGTGAAGGCATCAGTACGTGTAATGCCATCAGTACCATACATCGTACAACTGATCAAGGGAGAAAAGATTGTTTAGTGTTACACAGTTGTGAAACATCTCCAACTTAACAGAGGGCACCCTTCAGGCACCCCTTCCTAGGGGTGGTGTTAGGGGCCGGGGGCATGCCTTTTTCAGTGCTTCTCTTAATTAGTTCCTAAGATATAACGCAAAAGCTATATTTTTTCAGGTGTTTCTATCTTCCAAAATGGCAAACTGACAAGGACACGCCTTTCTGAATTTAATGCTGACATTTATGAACAGACCAAATTCCAAAGTTGGTTTTAATTTGTTGAATAGTTCCTGATATACGCGATAGCATACAGAATTTACAAAAACACCATTTCGGGAATAAGCATTCGGCATGGTTGAAAACTATAATAAGTTTCATTACTGTGTACTGTAAGTGCATTGAGTTTGGTGGAATTCAATGTATGGGTGCAAACACACATGTACACACACACACACAGATAGGAAGGTGATGGCCTAAGCCTATTCTTCCTTTAGAAAGTAGGCCTAAAATATATGTATTTTATAAGTTAGCAAAATAAAAATTAAACAATGCAATGACACTATGATAAAATCAATGTAAATTTTGTACATTACAATGAATTTTGACATAAGTGAATGCCACAGTAAAGTATTATCAAAACATTTCTCCAAAAAAGTGTGCAAAAAGTGGTTATACAAGTATTGCCCATGTTTGCTAAAAAAAAGTGTTCAGCACAGTATGAATGAGTGCTATGTAACTGCTAGCACTAAGTAGATGACACCACTAACAAGCATGTTGCAGCGAAAGGGTTCAAAACATTTTTACTACTCTAATAATTTACATTTGGTGCAATCAAAATCTAAATTACATGCAAACAAAAAGACAAAGGAACGTCTGTAACCCAGAAGCAATGATGCACCTTAGTATCAGAAATACATTATTACATTTAATTAGATATTTTTGTATAACATATCACTGGACTTCCAGTGGAGGTGGTTAGAGTACTGTTAAAGACCTAGTAGGCCCGAGATCTTGCACATGCCTACAACAACAAAAGTTAATGTGCCACTATCAGTTTTTCACAACACCAATGGAACACATTCACAGCAAACACATCAGTCCATGTTGCGTTGCCGGTCTGTATACTCAATGTTTACTTCTCAGTGTTTGCTGTGAATGTGATCCGTTGGGGTTTCGTCAACAGTGCTTCTGCAGCTGTGAAAGTGTAATGATAAGTGATGTATGGCACTGATAGTATTACACATACTGATTGTTGCCTTCACCACTAAACACACACATGTTACTGCTAGACGTGTCATGATCCAAGAGCAAAGTCAAGATTCTAAAAGGAGTCACTTTTCAGGCATCTTGGATTTGAGTGCATCTTAATTTGGAGCAGCTTGTTTTTTATTATTGACATTAGAGGTCTTATATTGGAAGGCATTTCAATGTGGATAAGATCTTATGAGCCCAACCTGCTCCCATTTCTGGCCGGGATTCCAAGCGTGATAACGCCCGACTGCACACGACACAGGTCTCCCAGGACTGCCTCTGTCATGTCCAAACTACCATGGCCTGCCCTTTCTCCTGACATGTCCCCAATCGAGCATGACGACCAGTTGAAATGCCACTAGTGAAGATGACAGGACGATGTGCCACAGATCCACATGTGACTGTCCTGCCGCTCTGTTTTTGTAATCATGTGTATTATTCACTTATATAACTACCGCTATAAACTTTCACTACCCTCCGACGCATCCTGTGCGTGTGCTATTTTTATTGTACGGCAGTGTCTTCGTCACAGAATGATGATGAAACATTTGAGCAACCGTCTGCTGTTTTAGCTTGAAAGACATTTTCCGGATCCAATCCATACAACAGAATAGCTCAAATGCTCAAACAAATAGTTCCTTTAGATTTACACGTGAAAGCACCGTTTCTACCATTACTGGCAATGTCTCAAATTTTGTGAGAGCACTCAAGGAATTTGGAATTACACTTTGAACCCATCTAGGCAAATTACTATTGTACCATTGAATAATGTACAATCTATAGATTAGTATCAACTATTAAAATTACCATGCAGATATAGTAAGTTTCCAGATGACTGCATGAATGTTAGAATTATGATACAGATATAAAAGCCTAATAATACTTTATGTCTCAACGCTTATTCTTGACTGTGTGGGTGGTGATAACATTGAAACCAATGAAGAATCAGCAATTGAAGCTGAGTTTACTAGCACTAATGACGTAGAGTATTGCATCTCCTCGGTCAATCTCTCAAATGAAACTTGCCACACTGATTGTTCCTAATCATAATAACTGTGCTTATAATGCACTGAAACTTACACCAGGTTACTCAGAGTGCACCGTGCAGCAGAGCAGTGGGGTCCACTGTCTCTATTTCAGCAACCTCTATATAGTTTCGACTCTCGGTAGTCGGTGGCACGCTCAGCTGTTCTCCCCTCCCTTATTCCTGTTTTGCTTCCTCATTGGTCTGTTCCCCTCTCCCCTTGTGCATGCGTGTTGACGTCTCCGAGGCTGGTGGCTTCTTGAATCTTAGCGAGGTCGGTCGCACCGCGTCTTGCCCCTGATGCAGGTGTACGTCTTTTTATTAATTATATTGAAGCAGGCGTCGTCGTATTCAAATGAGTCATGTGCAGAAGGTGTGTTTTTAAAGGTTTTTATAATGTTCCTTTAATGTATAAGTGTCAGCTTAGGCGTGAAGTTGGTTCGACCCGAGGAAAATCTTAGTCTAGGCCGCGATTCAAAATTATGTTTAGTAAGCCACTTCACTTAATGCTGCTCTGGTTTTTAAGCACAATTGTAAATGTGTTATTTTCAAGTTTCTAAAGTTTTGGTATGTGTACATGTAACTGTTTATCACAATTGGTTGGATGGTTGACTGGGGCAGTGTATGAGCCAACTCTGTATTTAGGGTGAACAATGATTTGGGTAATCCTCCACTGATCGGCTCTTTGGTGTTGTACTTTAGAATTGGTTTTAATAGAGTATGGTTAGAATCTGAATGTTACCATGTAAATTAATTTGGGGGTCCTTAAAACTGAAGGTGAATTAACGGCGTTAGCATTTACCATCTTTTATTTACTGTGTAAATATATAAAGTGGTGCAGTTTTTTAATGTTGTGTATTTGCTGTCACTGAATTAATGAGGGCTTTAATAGGTTGGATAGGTGTCCCTTTCAATTTTGTATAATTGCTGCTTAGATAATTAATCTTACGTGTTATATTTTTATGTGTTTTATTTGTATTAAATGTGTAACTTTATTTACGGAGAGCTTTGATTGGACGAGAGTTACATTATCCGCCTCTCCAATTGTTGTAAACCGAGTCTTAACTATTTACGTAATGAATTTTTTTTTTGCATTGTGGCACATAATTCAGGAGAGTTAATCAGCTTCATGTACCTTAATGTACTATGTATGACTGTGAGTGACATAAAGTGGTTGTGTGAAATATGATATTTTACTTGCTTTTTAATTTCAAGTTTGTCTCCTTGTGAATCACTTGTGGTAAACGCGCCAAAAGAGCACTCGATCAGTGATTAAATGAAAACTACTTTGGACATTAAATCAAAGAAGTGAAAAAATGACAACTCTGACAACTGTTTTTGGAACCACATGACTTAGCAGGCTGAGTCATGCATTGAATCCCACTTGGTGACATAGGGGTAACTTAGTATAGAGAAGAGTTCTTGTGAAGATGTTAGCCAGTCCTAAGCTTTCCACAAAGAATACCACTAAGATAATGCAGATACTCATTAGGGTGCCCCTTGAATGATACTTGCAATGGGCGTAGGTGACTACATTAAAATTAACTTCAGATGTTCAGCATTGCAGAACTGTCACCCAAGGAAAACACAGAGGATGACATCAAAAACATACACGAAAACATGCCAAAACTAGCTGCTGTCAACAGCTGTTCTTAGCTTCTTTTTGTGCAGCTATATATTTTAATGCCATCCTCCATGTTTCCTTGGGCAGTATAGTTACGCAGTGGCATATGTCCAAAGCAATTTTTAATTTGATCACTTACCCCCAATGCAAGTATCATTCAAAGAGCACTCTTAGGCAGTTTTCATACCTATTGACATGACACCGACATGATGTCGGCACAACGTTAGTGGTAAGACAAATACATGCAATTTTATGTAACGCTGTCACACTCACCGACATGTCAGTATTGGGTTGGTGCAGGCACCGACATGTCAGTGGGTTGCAGCTCCCTCGTAGTCACCGACAGTACTGTGTAGCCACCGACAGTACACCGTCTAGTGCAGAAAGTACGACATACTGACTCTGTATTTATAGAGAATCTAGTTTATGAAATGGCTACTTTTATATACGACATAGTTAGTTTGATTGAACTGGCTGAGATGAAGCCTTGTGTGTGGGATAAAACAGATGAAGGGGATAAAAAATAAACTTCTTGGCCATAAAAATTGGCAGGAAATATTTGAATACCTGGAAGACGGTTATGAACCACTTGCTCTCGAAGGGAAGAAAAACGTAGGTGAGTAAAGATGTTATTTGTTACAATGTTGTATTGTCTGGTTAAAAATACATGTAGTCGACATTGAGTCAAATGTCAAATATCTTGAGAGTTTTACACAAATTGTAGAATAATGTTTACACAAGTTCTTGGTCGGAGTGTAAACAAACAATTGGTTCAAATTGTCGATAACTGCCAAGGCAATTTCCCTTCATCAGTAATGAAGTAGTTTGCAAAAATAGTGCGTACACCTTTCCCTGTTTTCCCTGTTTGCTTCGTTTTGACAGGTAAGTCTGAACATTCCAATCCTTGATATATAATTTAGTCATCTCCTCTTCCACTGTCTCTAAGTACACTACATTATGCAAAACAACGCAACAATATGCTTTGAAAATATTTTTGAGACATTTAAAGGCCTATGAAAGATTATTCAATTGTTTCTTAGTATGCTGAAAGCACACTCGACATATCTACGGGCTCTGAGTGATCTGAAGTTGTAAACATTTGGTTTTACACTCATATTATGATTTGAGAATTCTTTCGAAATGTGTTCATGAATTGCGAATGCATTATCTGCGACAAACACATAGGGCCCTTTCAAACCTTTTGGTGGGATAGGTTGTGCCTGCGGAAGTGAAGAAGTGAGAAAGTATCTGGCTCTCGCCAAGTGTGCTGAACTGGTGGCGAGGTGGAGGCAACTATGAGAGGAAGACTTGCTGGGGTTTCACAGTCCAAAGTTGTATTTGTGAGTCAATTTGTAGCCTTCCACACTGCTGATGGCATGTCCGAAAAAAAAAAACTTAGCTGTAGTGTAATAAGTCGTCCAGCAAACAGTAATAAAAACCCAAGATAAATCCAAGTCTTAATAGTAACACAAGAAAAGTGAGAAGGCAAGGGAGGGAGAACACAATAGCCGGACAAATAGGAGGATAGTCACATTACTTGGCAGCCTGAGGAGTGGAGGGAAGGTGGGGGAAGTAATAGCAGAGGAAAGGGAGATATCTATTTTTAGGTACGAGCTGGCTGGGCCTGTACAGTACTCATCAAGAGAAACGCAACATGCAGTAACCAAAACAAGTTAAACAAATATATTTTTCAGCAGATTTCCCTCAAATGTTTGACATTTTTAACCCAAATTTTTTACGGTTCCTCAAAAATGAATCGTTATACAAAGACAGTCGAATTAAATAGGGTCGATATACAGAGGTTACATTTCTGCTTTTGCTACGTTAAAAATCTCAAATAAGCCACAGTTAGGGTTGCTGTTTTTCAATGTAAGCCCACGTCATTTTGATACTAAAAAAATTGTCTAACCCCTCAATTAAATCAGCTTAAGGGCAGGCATTATATATTGGTATAAATAGGCACACTTTAAAAAAATATTTTTATGTATATACTAATTAATTTTTGGTTTCATATGGAAGTTGGAATCTACACTCTTATTATTTGAACTACTGCACTTCAGGCAGTTAAATCAGATGAAATTCAAGTGACGATGAACAATCAACATATTCCTAAATATTAAAATTCCATCAGTGGGAAAAAATTTACAATATTAAAAAGAAATCCACGAATAAAATGGTAAATAATACCAACAGATAGAAACAAAATTGAAAACACATCGTGAAATCAGTTTATTCCTTTATAAAAATATAGAAATAATACACAATAAGCAATATATTCACCAATATCAATACTAGAACTGTATTTGGCATAATGCTGTTGACAGTCATGAATAAATTACTATTTCATTATCATCTCCAAACAATTTTATTTAAAACAAAATCTTGATGTTCAACTACTGAACTCTGCTAAAAAAAAACTACTGTTAGTTAAAAATTTTGCTTGTTACTTAATGATTCTAAATGGTTGTGAAATTAAATTCTACAAAAAAAGGTTGTATCGAGTTTGTATATTAGCTGCACAGCACAAAAATTATATCATAAAATTGATGCGTGCCATATTGTAAGTATGCAGACGCGCTGCTGTCACACCACCCGCCATATTATTCCCCGCTAGGGCCTCCCAGTAGACACGTGCCGCGAGGCCAGGCCGGCCCAGGCGAGGGCGTACAGGCAATTAACACGTGCCAATGTTATGCCGAGTTAAGAGCTAGCAAATCGCCGACGCTCCGACGAACACGTGAGAACATGGACACGTGCTGAGAAAAGAGCTGACAGTGTTTGGCAGTATGGTTGCAGGCCATCCCCTTCCTCCCCTCCCCGAGTGAGACAGGTGTGAGGACCTGCGGGCGCATCGAGAGAGGTTGAAAGCCAACTTGAGGGAAAAGGAGGGGAGCAGTTGTAATCCGCGTCGGAAGGAGACGGTCAGGTGGGGGCTTGCCAGGAGCACCATGTCGGGATGGAAGTGAGTAGTCATGCGATACCGAGAGCGGGAGTAGCGTGAGTCGTGTAGGGTCAGTCGTATCGTGAAGTCGTCGAGGAGAGAACCCCGGAACAGCAGTCGTGGAGAGCCGTCACTGAAGTCGAGCCGAGGGCCTGTGAAGGGCCGCCCAACTTACCGGACCTCAACCTACCGCCAGAACACCCACAACTACAAATACAGCTAAGTACCAGCGTCGTCGCTAAAGGAACATTCCCCGACGCCTAACGTTCCCCCCACGACGTCGGCAGCAGTTAGAACAAGTACTTTAAGCCGCCCTTCAGGCTCACAACTTGCAGTGAACAGTATCGCAGGGCCAGTAAAATGTGTGTTAATTTCCGGTAAAATATGTGTTTGTTTCCGGTAAAGTATGAGTTAATTTCCGGTAAAATAAAAACCTTTTAAGACCAAGACGTTATGAAGTTATTGTTTACTACCCTTATTCAACATCCAAGGCACCCATAGTCTGTGCCTGGTAAAGATAACTCGCACCCTACAAACCACCCTGTATACCACAGGTGGCGAGTAGCATCAAAATATTTAAACAAAATTTTTAAAACAAAGTCACTTTTGCAGTTAATGAACCTCACAAAACAAAAGTGTAGCCTTACTATGTATAACAATTAAACTAATACAATAAAATTTGAAAACTACATTTTCAAAAAGTCCTCTGGAAAAGTTAACAAGTGCAAATTTTCGTTATGGCCAGTTTATTGTGTCTTTGGTGTATTATCACATATTATGAGAAGAAATATGGCGTCACAACAACTTTCTAAGTTCTTGAGAAACTTTCCCAATACTTTACCCAGCATTTTCCACAACCAAGGAACATACACTTTTTACATGTGCTTATAAAAAAAAAGTTGAGGTAGTTGTATTATAAACAAGTTTAAGTATTCTTGCAGTAAAAAAATAACGTTGGCATAAAACTATTAAACTAGTATAAATATTTAGACATCCATTTAACTCTTTTGGTATTGTGATTAGCTGTTGTCAACAAGTATTCAATTTGTGTACAAAGCTGCCATTAATGAAAGTTGACTTTCAGCACTCTAGTCAATAGCGAAATCAATTTTTGTTCCTGTAAGAAATTTTTCCTATTCTGAAAATAAAAACTGTTAATACTGCAAAAAAGATGCTGTAAACATATTCCATTTTTTACAATAAATATTTTTAATAAGTGGTTTAAAAATATTTAATTTATTAAAAGTAATTTTAAAAGAAAAAAACATTTAACAAAATTTTACGAGTTAAAATGTTTTGCCAAAGATTTAATAGTATTTTCATGACAAACTGCTGGGTGCTGTAGTTTGAAACATGAGTTGTACAACTTCTAGTCTACGTACCGCTTCCCACAACCACCATTAAAGAAAGTCCCAAGCATATTTGGACAGCTTTTGTGTAGAAGAAAACAAGCAACTGTTTTTTAAATATAATACTCTCATAAGAGAACTGCATTCCAACTGAAATAACCAACATCTAGCCTTTGCTGCTATAAGGTTGTTCAGGGGTCCACAAGAAAGTGACACTATAAGCAGGAAAACCTTATAAGAGGGAAACACAAAAATTCAAGAATCTGGGCACCAAAAGATATAAAATTATGCACCGTAATAAGCACACAACTTTATAAAATAAACAAAACAAATTTTTTTTAAAAACACATAATATTTTATTAAATTTTATCTCCTGGTTGCAAAACATAAAATTAGTAAATGAGCAAAAGATTACTGTACATGCAAAACAAGCATAATTGTCTGTGACAGTTTGTCTCCTGGTATACTTAATTTGATATAAGTTGGCCAGATTCTGACAGTCAGTTGGCAACTTGACGTATTCCAAACAAACAATGTGCCATTTACAAAATCCTGTATCAGCTGATGCACGAACTAACAAAAGTTAATGTTACGTTGGCTATTCTGAGTGCACTGCCGACGCACATTAGACCAGCCGAAAATACGCGCGATAAGAAAGAGTTCCTAGGTTAATTGATACATTTTATTGTACGTGGTCATAAAACAGCAGTTTTCAGTGTTAGAAACTAAACTTCGTGCTAAAGTAGAAATGTATAGTGGCTCAAAATTAAACGCACGTTAAAACTATCTGTATCCAAGTGAAATGCAATTTCAATTACTTTTTTCACGTCTTAATCGCCCCTCTCCAACCCCGCTTTCATTCAGTGCTTGATATTAATTCCAAAAGCATACAAAAATATTGCATAATATTGTTGAATTATTTTTTCTAATAATTTAACGAACTATATTTCAAATTCGTGTCATTCCGAGCTGGTAATAGAAGAACAGTCAACTTAAAAAATACACTATCTATTGAGCAAAATAAGAAGCTCAGCCTTCGCTCCAGACAGGATTTGAGCGTTACCTATCGGATTTTTCCTGAAGCATTACCAGCCACAAAAAAAAAAAAAGCATTTTGCGTGCAACATACATAAATTTACGAACAGATACCAATAGTTTTATTTTTCGCGAGCTCTGCATAATTTTTAAAGTAACATATATTTTGTGTACAGCGTTTACGAACAACCCTACACACGTCCTCCAAACTCCGTTTTGCTGCCTGCCGCGCCACCGTAGTTCACCAATTGCCGCACGAAGCAGCACCTCCTGGACGCGCTGACTCGTCGCATCAAAGCCTTCACTTGACGCACCAGCTGATGGCGAATGGATACATAAACGAAAAGCAAACATGGGCGCAGCGATCGTCAACTGTAAAGAATGTGGCCTTCATATATGAGATGGACTATACCAAAGTCCACAAAATTGTCTACAAGCAAAATACATAACATAAAATCTTTCATGGAAGTTTGTCTCCTGGTTGCATCAATGATTCGGTTCAGAGTAGTCGCTGGGATTTCCAAATTCCGAGGAATTGCTGTGCATGTTCTACCTGGATTACTGTCCACGTGCTTGATTAAGTTTAACTTTTCAGCTAATGAAAATGTCTATCTTTTCTTAAAGGCACTCATTTGAATTTTTCACTAAAACTGTTCCAAGGACGAATTAATTTTCACTGCGTAAACATTAACCGACTACGTAAATATTAACCTCTTTCATCCATTTACATTCACATAAAAAATAAACAATGGGTATAATTCCATAGACGAATGCATACAAGTAAAGCACACCATATTCGTGTGTGCAAATGTGACCACTCACGACATCTGTAGTTATTCCAGATGTACAAAGTTGTGCACGTTGCGCTTCAGGGCCTAGCCAGAGAATCTCAAAGTGTAACCACTTGATGGTGGTCACTCTATGGCGTTTACGAATCAAGAAAATACTGTACTAATGTAAACAAAACGTGTGAATATGTCATGAAACACTTTCAGTTGTGAATTGAAGTTATGTGAAATGGTTTGGTGACAAGAAATAAATTACTGAATCAAAAACAGTTTGCATTATTCGTGGAGAAATTAAAATATTATTTCCAGGAATATGTTATTGGAGAAATATATGGAGAAACATTCGGGACCAGAAAAATTCTGCATTATAGACGGGAAAATCCTTTAAACGGGAACCTTATAAGCGGGTTCCACTGTAACTGCATAAGGAAAAAAATTACATAATTTGAAGTGTCAAACATCAGTTGGTTCACTACGTGGTGGTAGCGATGAAATGCTGTTTTCAGCGCTAATGAGGATGAAGTTAGGTGGAGATCGAGCAGCAATGGAATGGCTGGGGAAATGGGAGGACCCTGAGAAACCCAGTGACCAGTGGTCCCGTTCGGGGACCATATTCTGTAACATTATCTTGATTAAAGATACTCACTGTGAACATCTTTATAGTGACATCTATAACGACAGTTGCTTGTCTTTATGTGGTATGTATTCTGTAAGGCATCTCTTTAAGGCTGTCTGTGGGTTGTTTGGTTATTGTGGGTGCGCCTTAGCTTGGAGGGAGCCGGTGTACAGAGTCGGCCTGGTTGGGCGGCGGCAGGCTATGCAGGCATCTAAGGCTGTGTGGGTTGTTTGGTTATTGTGGGTGCGCCTTAGCTTGGAGGGAGCCGGTATGCAGAGTCGGCCTGGTTGGGCGGCGGCAGGCTATGCAGGCAGTGTGGGTTGCAGTGGATGCTGGCTTACCACCTGCAGACTAGCGCTGTAGCTGATTGCTAACAGGCTGCGGTGGACGACTCTCTGAGCCCCATCGAAGGGCGGATGGTGTGCGGCTGGTGGTGGCTAGTTCAGGGGCTGCTGGGCTCCGGGTGGCGGCGGCGGGTCCTGGCGTCTGGTAGGTGGTGCTGACGAGGCCCAGTCCCACGAGCAGTCCGAGTCGCAGGTGGACGATGATGGGGTGGCTCGAACAAATTACTAGGAGGGATCCTGCAGTCGGCGGACGGCTTGCGCCTGATCCAAAGCAGAAGAAAGGCTAAAGGCCGACTGGGATGGGTTACCTGGCAATTGGTTGGCTGTAGGAGCTGTAGATGCCATCTTATTGGCTCACTTATTCCCTCCTCATCTCGTAAATGGCATTATGTTAGGTACCAAGGGTCTTCGCAGCAAGCAAGGGGGCAGGTGACAGTAATTCCGTACCTAAGAGTAGCCAGATGCGATGACATAACACCTCTTCAGGCCTGATGCTCCAAACGGTGAATCACACACGGCGGATGGAGAAGGATAGCTTTCTTGGGGTGGCGCTAAGGCTTCGACGTGAGCCACTCAGAGGCTACCAGGTCTCACTTAGTCAGGCCTGGCACTCACACCGGCGAATTGCACGCGGTGGATGGAGTGGGTTAGCTGACTCGGGTGGCCCAGTTGCTTCCTCGTGGAGTGTACCTAGTAGGGAGCTCTACAGTACGCATGCGCCAAGTGCCTTTGCACACTGGGCCCACAGTATGTGTGGCCAGCGAATTGTGTGGTGTTTTGCGATGTACAAACTACCCAGATAAGGGAGCCCGCAGTCCTACCCTATAATTAGCAATGGTTTGGCAAGATCCGGTCACCTGCCGCTCCCTTGGGGGACTGCGTTTACGGGGAGGTTGAGAGGTACAAGTCACCCTTGGAGTTAGAATGCAATGTGTCGACTTGAGCGTATTTATTCTCGGGAGAATAAACACGGTGACCCGTAATAACTCCTAGGCTTTCGTAGTTACCAAGCAACTGGCAGAAGTTAATTTATGAACAGGTGAAGGGGACCTGTTAAAGCAAGAGCAAACCAAGAGCAACTAATAAAGCAGTCGTGAGAACGACTCAAACCCTACTGTCGTCTAGTGTGGTCCTGAAAAGACAAGGTGTGACACTCCCAAGTGGAGTGCGTGTCTCGGGAGTTGAAGCAAGCTTCACTGGTAGTAGATCGGTTGTAGCAGAGCCCCAGCACGGCAGTGATAGGGCGAGCTGCTGAGTTGCCAAGGTAGAGGAAGCCAATGAGACTGTAAACTGGCATTCTGGGGGCTCATCCAGCCCTAAATACATACTGGTGTCTTCCTTCTGCTTCCTTCGGGCATGTTCGATTGGCCGACTCCTTCCTGTGTGGACGGCGTCATCCCGTGCTGCGCTCTCTTGGCGAGGGTTGGAAGCGGGGTAGCTCTGTGTTGCGGGTGGAGTCACGGCGTTTGCTTAGTGGCAGGACGGCTCTGTTCAGGTGGCGAGGCAGGGACGCATGACTGACGTGGCAACAGTGAGTAGTATTCATCTCTCGTGTGTAACAGTCCGTGTTCATCCCTTGGAAAGGGTGTCGTGGCTTCCCACGGGCTGACAAGTCATAGAGACTTACACAGTGCATTGCCAACTATGTATCGTGCATCATAATGTTTTCTAAACCTTTTGTAAGTAATAACTGCTTCTCTGTGGGTAAACAGAAATGTAATTTCATTGAAGGAAGCCAACTACCTTTTACATTTATTGAACTATGATAAGAGTGAAATGCTGAGAAATGTTTAAATGCAAGGAAAACCAGTTACGTAACATAGCTAATGTTACATATTTTTCTTTTTAGTGGTGTCAAAATCAATTCCCCCATTCCTGGATACCACTGAATCTAATGGTCTCCAAACATTCAAACACTCAGAATTCTAAAATCAATAATGCATAACTCTTAAAACAATACGAATTGACAGTCACATCTGAAGCAGTATATAGGTAACTGGCAGAAATGTGGGGAATCCTGAACTTTAAGAAAAAAATTTTTATTGTGTTAAGTACAGTACTTTTATATCATGTGAGATAATTATTTTTCAGATGTTTTCACGAATTAAATATATTCATAACTATAGATTAAATTTGAAGTGCAAGTAAAGATTTGCACAGCTTCAAAAATACTGAATGATCGCTAGACTTGTTTATAATTCAACATACTGAATCAGGTCTGGAAAAGCTTAATTTTTATTTCTTTTACATAGAGTTAACAATTTTTTACATTGGTGACAAAAAATATAAATTTGTTAGATTTTTATATGCCCCCAAAAGAACTAATTACACCACCAGCTGATAAAAAAATTAATAAATAAATAAATGTGCAGAACTGTTGCTCTAAATTTTAGAAATAAAGTATTGGAATAATTTCTTCAGTGAACAGAGTAGTCATAAATGTTTACTGAAGCCATTAATTTGCTATTTAACTTTGACAAAAGCATTTATCAATACATTTGTGCAACTGGTCCTGTTTAAGATGTGTGCCTTTTTGTCTGTCACAATATTATATAAGGCCTTGCCTAATGCAGCCATATCCATCTTCAAAATACAAATTGCAGTGTAATGTGAACTTTGTTGAAAATAAGTACAAAAAGTGGATCATAAGAGTTATGAAATTTAATTTTTAAGTGAACTGCATCTTTGAACACAAAATAATACACACCACACAGGTGAATTATTACTTGCTGGTTGATACAAGAAGCGAGTTTCACCATACATAACCTCGCCAATACGTAACAAAATACACACCACACAGGTGAATTATTACTTGCTGGTTGATACAAGAAGCGAGTTTCACCATACATAACCTCGCCAATACGTAACAAAATACACACCACACAGGTGAATTATTACTTGCTGGTTGATACAAGAAGCGAGTTTCACCATACATAACCTCGCCAATACGTAACAAAATACACACCATAAGAATAAAGCTCAAACTTACAATAATTTTACTAAATTTTAAAAGTGATGATTTTCAAATATGGTTTTACTCAAAGAAATTTTTTAACATCATTACAATAACTTATTTTTCATCCACAATGTGACTTCTTGCCAACAGAGAGAGTGTCAAATCCTGATAGTTGCAGATTAACACCAAAAAGTCATAGCCTCAATGAATTTTCATTGCACTAAATATGGATAAATCTGCTTTATGAGCATAGAGTTGGTGTGGATTACACTCATGACCAGCAGAATGTCACTAAATTGTAATTGCACTATGCAATTTGAAGCTTAGGTATTTGCAATTCATGAATATTTGATGGTGATAATTTGAATATGTTTAGTATTTTATTGCATTAAAAAAGTTCCACAGCGTGGAAAATCACAATAAATTAATCGACCTGATGCGTGACAAGTATATAGACTACTTTCAGATTTTTGCTGCAACTACGCATCATCACGTGCGTGCCACATGTCTTCGAGTGATGCAACCCTGAAATGCAGCAACCCACACCAATATTACGCCTCATATAATGTGGATGCCTGGAGACTGTAATGCACCAGAAGTAAAGATATATTAAATCGGCCTGTCTAAAATAAAACCCAGTGAAATGGGAATATACTAGTAAACCACGCCAGTGAAACTGCGCCTGAGCTTACGCAGCCGACGCAACAACGCATAGCAGGAAAGCTTGCTTCTCCGCCACCTGAGAAATGGCAGCACAGTTCGGCTCCGCCTACAGAGGGAGGAGGTACCCCCGCCACTCCCAAGTGCAGGTGAAGATACGTCCTGCACCGTCGCAGAACGGAAGTTCACATCAGCAGCTCGCCTTCGCACAAGTCGTGCCACGGCTCTCTGCTCTGTTTGCTCTCTACCGCTCTCCTCACGAGAGACCACCAGTTGATCTTCAGCTGCCAACGCCGGACATCTTCCTGCACGCACTGCAGCCTCAGAAGTCATCGCCCCCCACTTAACACTCGACATTGCAGTCAACACCCACATCCCATACTTCCCTTTAAGTCCCTTCAGGACTCCCACTTAGCTTCAGTTAGGGTTTAGTTGTTACCATGGCTACCTAGTAGTTGCTCTGTGCACTCTTATTTTCACCCCTCAGGCCAGGTTCTTCAAGCCGACAGGCACCTTCACCTGTCCTTGCCTACCTTCCGAAGAGTTAATCAGAGCCTTGGTTACAGTAGGAGAGTACGGGTTACCGTGTCTTATTGTAGAGAATAAAACACGTTTCCAGTTTAACCGCCGTCTGCTCTTTCTTGTGTGACCATACTGTGCACCAGGCACGTAAATGAACCTGGTGCACACATACGGAACAACCACTAGTAAGACACATGACCAAGAGGCTAGATTCCCCTTGTATGATAGCCCACTACCTCCACCGCGCATAAACACGTCGGAGGGATGGCCAGACCTGGCAAGGAAGGATCTACCCATTACGAATTACATTCTAGCTAGGGTTACTGTTGCCTGCCACCCCATTGCAGATGTGTACCATGGCACCTTACCCCTGGTAAATGCAGTTAACCACAGGAGGAGTAGTAAGTGGAGCGACAGGAGGGCAACTGCTATCCTGTCTGGTAACCAGCCCTGATTAAACCACCAGCCCCTGCCTTCAGCTTTCTGACCCCTCGGGAACGAGCTCACACCACCCGCCAACTGTCGAGACCTCACCTCACAGTTCCCTCCCAGTCGGTTATTTCGTCCCCTGGTGAAGCTCCCCGGGGCTGTACAATTAGTCATCGAGATTCTTCGTCTAGGCCTTCCCTTAGACCTCGGCGTCGAGCGCATCGACGACCTAGACGCAGCTCCATCAACCAGTACCAGTGAGCCGAAAGCCCGCCAGCCGCACCCGAGCACATCTCCCTGCCGAGCCATCCAGCAGACGCAGTCGCCACCGACCAGCCGGGCCAGGAGGCGTGCCATTGGACCAACGTCGACGAGCACCCCTCGACCGGCAGTGGGAGGCAAGCCAGTGGCCTCGCCAACACCCTGCAATCGCAAACCAGCTCTAGCACAAATCGACTTTGTGCCAAGTCGGCAGCCTACCCTCCCGACGCTCTATAAAGGAACTATAAAGTCTAGGCGCCAGATCTTACAGACCCCGCCGCATTAGGGCCTGTAAACCGCTTTCACGTGTGTGCCAGAGCTAGCACAAACTAAAAGCAACTTTTACTGAGGCGTTGACGTGTTCCTGTCCCTAGACCATCACGCGTCAAAACAAACAAACTGAATAATATTATGCAGTAACATTTATACACGATTCCTTCATCACCACTACTGTAGGGATACTCGCAGCTTGTAGGCTTATCTGTAAGAAATGTTTTCCAGGAAATGGTAACAGGACAATCAAACCCACTTGATGTATCAATTACTTCACTAACAATAGTGTGGCTGTGGTTGGCTAGTGTGCTCACTTCTCACCAACGTGAACAGAGTTCGCTTCCCAGTGGGGTCACTCCAAGATTTCTGCACGTTGGAATCGTGCTGAACGATGCCGCTGCCCGTCCTTGCGTTCTGGTGCCACTCCACTCCAATCTCAAGAATAATTCAAAAGAATTAAAGTTTAAAATCAAGAATTAAAAAAATAGATCAACCATTTTTTAAAGATTTCCTCAGTTCTCATTAAACAGTGCTTGGTTCCTCTCATAAATAAAGCTGTCCATGTGCGAGCGAAGAGCCAGTGCGCGAGAAGACCCCGGACGACAGAGTGGAGAGAAGGTTGTCCTACCTCCCCGCAGAGCAGGCAGCAGACGACGACGCCCAGGGACCACCAGTCAGCCGCATGTCCGTATGGCTCCATGCTCACCACCTCCGGTGCTGCGTAAAACACAACCACGAACCAGTCAGACCTTATGCAATGCCCACTATGCATCAAACATTATCATCATATTTACCCCTGTACCAATCACCTCCAAGTATGACATGCATCCCACATTTTGAATACCCTCCCAGGGAACAAAAATTCATACATGCATTCAGTTGTAAGAACTCGTGTTTCCGTGCACAGATTTTACACGAGCTATACATATGTTACTAAACAAAATATGGCATGCACTATATTGTATTTACTCAAACACCCCACAAATTGTTTTAAAAAATTGGCATCTTGTAAATAGGGTGGGTGTTATATTTTTTATAGTTGTTATAGAGGCTGTTTTGCCTCTCAGCAAAATGTGCTGGTGCCTACAGAATAAAGATGGGCAGAACAATTCAACTAAACAAATTTATTTGTTTGGATCAGTTTAGTGAAATGATTCATTAAAAAAAAACTGTTGATTTCGTTTGTTTTGTTTTTGTACACTACAGTTCTTTAGTCATGACTCTCTCCATTTTGGGTACTCGTCATCCCCACTTCTCATTTTCGGCTCTTGCCACACTTGTGTAGTCTTTGTCTGTTATTGTTTTAGCTAGTATTAAAAGACGTTTATTTTTGCAGAAGATTTTGTGAACTGGTATGTGAAATATGAAATTCTAAAATACTACTTGGCATTGTCAGGTGTCAAATTACAACACGATGTGCATAAGTGGTATCTATTAACAGAGATGGTGGTACGTGATACTGTCAAGGTCAACCGTTCCCTTACCCATCTGCGTGCAAGCTGCGCAGCTCACGACTCCTGACTACTGACTCATTTTACAAACACATCAGAATGGTTTGCTCAGTTCTTCTTCGCATTCTCGTTCTTCCGACTCGTGTTCAGCTTTTTAATCATAACTCACAAAAAATCATTTCTTTACATAGCAAATAAATGATAAGTTTTCATTCTCTCCATGCATAGTTAATTTGGAATTAATTATTTACGAATGATCCATCACTACTACCAAACAATCAATAAAACAAGCAGAAGCTGTCAATCAATAAGTACAGTCAAAGCACAATTCAAATAAACGCAACCAGATGAGATATTTAAACACACCTTCAGTGTAAATATGTCCAAGTATGATAAACATATCATTAATATAGCATATAACATTCTATTATTATTACTGGAAAACATGAACAACATTAACAAGAAATTCAAACATGGACCTACTTGAACATCACATCTGGTCTTATAGCCTTCTGCTTTGTTTCTACAAACGCCACATGACTGACAACATTGCCCTTCCATAGCGATGCTCTTGTCGACAGGAGGGAAAAGCAATCTATGTTATGACAAACCTGAATATCTTCAGTCCTACATTTTTATCTAAAACTCTAATCTCCATATAACACCCGGACCACTATAGTTAAAATTCGTTACTGAGGAAAAAAAATGTGCAGGTGGTACGTGGGAAAGTTTTCACTCCAGTCCAAACTCAAACTACAACCATGGAAATAGTATTGCAGTCTTATTACAAATAGAGTTTTTCTAACAAAAAAACAGTAGGACATCATTATTGCAACCCAATTTATTAAGACAATCTCTCTCTAAAAATCTATTTTTGAAGACATGTAAAAACATTCTGTAAAAAAAAAAAGTTGCAAATTTGAGGGAAATCAGTCACATTGCGTTTAACACTACTACAATCAGCGCATATCGGAAAATAAATACCACCCCCATTTTATGTAAAAGGATTGGGGTGGGTCAAAATATGTAAAATATCCCAAACCCTCTATTAAGAGTGAGTGAAAAGATTTAGGTGGCTCTTATCATCAAGGTCTTGAGAGCAGATGAGGGTGAAGGGAGTTGAGTTCGGAACAGTGATGGAATGAAAGGGCAGAAGGAACAGGAGATCAACGAGAAAACCTGCCGACCAGCGGCATCGTCCAGCACGATTCCCACCTGCAAAAATGCGGGAGCAACCCCACCGGGAATCGAACATGGTTTGCCAAGGTGGGAGGCGAGTAGTCTAACCACTACGCCACCATGGCCCATGGCCTCCTCTATTAAGACCGTCTCTCAATAACAAGTGTATTCCTGGAAACAGCGAAGAGTCTTAACAGCAGGGTTCCGCTGTGTCAGAAAATTATTCCAGATACCAACACAAAATACTGTATGTGAAAAACTACACTCATACAGAATCAAGTAGAAAACTGCAACTCGTATGCATTAAGCGTTAAACTTTGTACAAGGATTTTTTTTCAGGACTGCAATGTCATTCACTAGAGTACTGTCTGCATATGCAGTGAGCAGCTCTTCTTTCACACTTTTATTTTATATTTTCTTGTTTTTAACACTACCACTGTTTCATGGTCAACTGAGCACTTCTGAAAATCATCTCAGAAAAAATTTCCTGCCCATAACTTATTGTATTTTAACATTATCATCAACTACGATGCTCTCGAGAATAACTGGCAGAAATACTGCAATTTCTTATTAAACACCCTACTCAAATTCTTGTCAACAGCGAACTCTTTCGAGCGAGACCATTAACTCAGACAACGAGGGCACACAAGGAAGCAGTCACCCCAGTGTCCGCCTGGAGTTGGAAAGTCACGGCAAAGTGAGATCAGGAACGTGACTGGGAATCGAACGAGGCTGCTCCTGAATATAAGTCCAGTACGTGACAAGCGAGCCACCTCACTCAGCAAGGCGACGAGCGAATCACGGGACGTAGTCCCTGCCTCCTCACCTTAACAAACATGTGGCTTTCGTTTTACGCAAGTTAGAACAAGAATTTGCAGAATGACAGTTCATTTATAACACTTTCACAGCACGCATGCCACAGTCACTAAATCTATATCAAAGTAAACTTCACGTGCAGCGGAAGAATACAGAATGAGCAGAAAGAACCAAGCAGGACTTTCAAAAAGCTTAATCAATCACAAAATACCATCTTCACGGAGGCATAATGCCTGCCCCTGTATACCTCCGTCCTCATTGTTTCATCAAAGTTTACCAGAAAAAAATATTGGTAGCTATAGTCCCTTGACTGGTTAACTGTTTACACATAGCTTTCTTTTCCCTTTCGCCAATGAGTGCATGACTATGACAGAGATGGCGGTGTCACTCGCACGACCTTGAGGAAACAAAGTAACCATTATGGGTAGAGTGAAAGGTGGCTGGCTTTTAGACCAGGTTGGCAAGCAGATGCGCACAAAAGAGGAACAAGAGGCATGGAATGTGCATGCCCAGGTTTATGTTGCGAAATTATTGCAGAAGGAAAGACTAATTATGAGCATAAGTGAAAGTAAAACCACAAAATTTAAGTAACACGTCGTGAAATATGTGGAGGGGCACGAGAAAGAAGCAGCCGCATGAAAATTCCGTTCCGAACCTACAGATGTGCAATATTGGTTTAACCAAAAGAAAGATTTCAAAATATGTTACAAAAGAAAAACTCCACTTCACAGTCAGATATGCAAATATCCTAAACTAGAAAAAAGCACTCTTGTGGCACATAGTAATTGTACAGAAATCCGGATATGCAGTGAACACAGAAATGCTGCAGTTAGAGACGAACAGGGGTGAAAGAAAAACTTGACATGCATGCACAAAGTCACAAGAGTTCGAGGCGAGCTACTGCTGGGTTAGTCACTTCATGCAAAGACATGTATTACAATATGTAAAAGAACGAGAACATTTCATCAGTTGCCCAAAGCAAATGAAAAAATGCTCACATTTTAAAACTGCATAACTCATCTGAAAAAAGCATATAACTACATTCTCTCTTAAATCGTGAATGTAGACAAAACTCCCATTTGGTTTGACATATCGTAAAATAAACAGTAAACTAATATGAGAAAGAATTGTACCAATAAGGACAACAGGAGCTGAAAACCGGTGCTAGATAGTGATGATGTGCATCACAGCAGACATAAGGAAACTTCCTTTGTTTGTTGTGTTTAAAAAAAATGTTACTGGAAAATGAGTTTCTACCAGGAATTTAGGATCTGGATTAAGAAGCAGGGATGAATGACCAACAATCTGGTTGTCAAGTGTCTGAACTGCATGTGGTGCAAAGAACCTGGAAGGCAATTGTGTCGACAACCCATGCTCGTCCATGTCCGTTTCCAAGACCACCAGAATGACAAGGTAAAGAGAAGAATGACCAATGAATGATGCAATTTCATTGTAATCCCAGGCGAAAGGACCACAAGTGCTGCAACCACTCAATGCGGTTATGAACTGTCCTTTTAAAAGGAACTTGAATGGATGCGCACATCTGAGCTTGTCGCAACTCCAACAGACACAAAAGTCTATCTTCACATACTATCACCCTACTTTCTCCTGCCCCTAATCCAATAAAGGAATTAGCTTTTAACCTCTATGACTGTCACACAGATTGTACCAGCGTCCTCTCCGTGTTATGTTGATTTGCCGTGCCCTTCCTCCTTCCGGGTGTGTCTGTGGCCACAACTGCAGCCATGGCATCAGAGACCCTGCTTAGCTGCAATATATAACTCCAACCTGAGGTGTATATGGCTTGTCCAGAGACACAACATCCTATTCTCCAACCGAACATGGCTACGAACATGCATGCCGGACGGCCTACACAACTGTGAAGGGGCTCATGATGATGTGACAAAATATATTATCTCGCCATTAAAAACAACAAGTTACTAATACAACTAATGACCCTACTTTCCTCAACGTGGGTGCAAATAATTTTTAAATAATTTCTTAAAAGCTGAGTTGGTAGGAAGGACTTAATTTCTCTTTGAAAGCAATAACTTTAGAAATGTAACCAGAATCTTATGCAACAGTAGAGAGAAAATTACAAATACACACATGCCTTACCCGGGATTTGAACCCAGAAAACTTCGTACTATAAGCTAACGTGCAATCCACTGCATTGCGGAGGTCAGATTCGGAGCATCAACTTCGGATTTAATAAGTCTAATGTTTCGAATGATAGGGTTTTCTAACGTAAAATATTTGGTGGGCCTTTGTTTTGAAAATACGTGACTGAGCCAAATGAAACATGAAAGATTACATGGCCTACCGCAGCGCTCGCTACTTGTGTGAAGAATTTGATGGAAATTGGTTGTTTGGTCCCTGGAATATGACATAGGGAACTTCATTTTCTCATTTGATGCTATCATACGAAATTGCCAGAAAAAGATCCTCTATATACGATGCTTCTAATGTATACTATCTATATAAAAAAAGTTGGTCTAATTTGGTTAAATTTAAAATATATGTCAAAATTACATAAATGATTTATGAAGCTGCCATTTTGAACATCTTTGTCTGATGCATTTAAATCATCAAAGTTTACATGGCCTTCTCTAGCATTTATGGTGTGCACAATTTGTACAAATTAGTTTAAATGTTGCAGTGTAACATCTGGTGGGTATAGCTTGATTGGTCCTCGACATATGTCATTAAACTCCCACAATTTTCATGTGGCAGTCTTCATAAATGGAGGACAAAAAAGTAATGTTGTAGCAATTTTGATGATTGTATACAGCCAATATACAAAGTTAAGTTATAATAGATTACATAATTTAGTAGACATCGCCCACAAAACTAAAATGATCTTATAACCGTCATTCTGAAAATCAGTGTCTCCTACTTTGAAAAAATTCATTTATTGTTATGGCCTACCACAGTACAACATCTTAGCCTAATTTTGTAAGAATGGGTTGATTGTTTCCTGAGATACGAAATAAAATCATAATTTGTTATTAGTAGGGCTATCTTACAAAATAGCAGAAATTTGAGGCTCTGCATAGACAAATTTGACGGTTCTAATAGGTAATGCCAGCATACAAGGTTAAGTTGGAATTTGTTTCGCTAGTAAAATATGCTGTTCTAAAATACTTACATTACCACCATTTTGAAAATAAGTGCCTAACCTACATAAAACATACCAGTTTACAACACCTGTTGCAGTACTACTTGTTTGCCAAATTTGGCAAGAATTTGTTAATTATTTACCATGCTATGACATAATAACTTTATTTACTCATATGGTGCTATCTTCCAAAATGGCCGAAAAAAGCGGTTATTTGTTGGTATATATGATGCTTGTAATACATACTTACAGTATACAAAATTTTATTTTAATTGGTTAAATGGTATGGCAAATATACTAAACAAACTTAAAACATTTTTATAGCCACCATTTTTAAAATAAGTAACTAATCAAGTTTAATAACCTACGTTTACATGGCCTACTGTAGTATTACTTACTTGCCAAATAGAGTGAGAATTGGCCAAATAGTTTTTGAGATATAATGTAAAATATTTATTTTTTTAAATTTGTGCTATTTTCCAAAATGGCGTACTAACAACAATATCCGTCTCAGAATTTAATGCTTACACAATGGTTTGCTAGCATACGAAATTTGGTTTAAATCGGTTGAATGGTTCCCACGATACGACATATCACCCAAAAATATTTTAATAGCCGCCATTTCAAAAGTATTTGGCCGGCGTGGTCGAAAACTATGAAAGTCAGGTGTCCTTGCTAAGTATTATATGTGCACCAAGTTTGGTGAAATTCGGTTGAAGTGTTAAAAAATTGAAAGGGGGGACACAGACATGCACCCGCGCACAGACAGGAAAGTGATCTCATTCCTTCGGATAGTCTGCTAAAAACAGAATGAAGCAAGCATAGCATCTCTGCTGGACATTTACCAGTGGATCCTCATGGATTTGGCTATGATCCCTGCAGACACCATGACTAAGTACTTCAAAGTGACTGGTTTTGGATGGAACTGAAGATAACTTCCTATACAACCAACAGAGCAGTGGGGGACACGATGGGAACAGTGTCAGTTTTTCAATGTAGTAAACAATTTAATTTGTTAATTTATCTGCACAGCGATTAAATTATTTTTTCTCCTTTTGTCTGTATTTTAAGTTGGTCTTAAAGTTGTTCATGTTTATTGTAGACAAACGGTTATTAAACATTAATAAAATAAAAAATTATTCAACAGTATTTGTACATATTTACATTAAAGGTGTGAGAAGCCAAAAGGTAAACGGACTTCTTTATCTTTAAACATCTCATCTGACTGTCTGGGATGGTGTTGCCTAGAGTATGCATGCTGAAGCTGACAGCTTCCGCTCATGTTACCAATGCCTCGGCACTGTGTGGCAAGCATCAGCATGCTCCGCTGGGAAGCAAAACTTCCTAAGTCACAAATACAACACACACTTAATACTGAGGTTCCAATCTTATAAAAAATAAAATAGGAACTTGTTTCAAATGAATACTGTCTGTTCCACTTGGTGACAGTATAACTCTTATGTCTTCCAACAATTTCCTGTATTTCGCAAAATACAATTCTCCTTGCATTATGAAAAATGTACGAGAATGTTTCATAGCATGCAACTCTACTACACATCACATTAAATAAAACATAAACAACAAAAAACTCACACAACACAATTCCCAATAAACTCCAACCAAAATCACATGATGAATGCAACTTCAAAAAATTTACTTGAGAAAGGTTTTACAGCATTATTTCAGCTGTAAATATTTTCCGTCTCATATAACTTGGCAAGAATATGACAGTCGGTGAGTGGCAACTCGACGTATACGAAACAAACAAATTGCCATTTACAAAATCCTGTATCAGCTGATGAACAAATGTTAATATTACGTTGGCTATTCTGAGTGCACTACCGAAGCACATCATACAAGCAGAAAATACGCGATAAGAAAGAGTTACTAGATTAATTAATAAATTTTATTTTACGTTGTCACAAAACAGCGATTGTTAGAGTTACAAATTAAACTTTGTGATAAAGTAGTAATGTATAGGTGTTCAAAATGAAATGCACAATAAAACAATCCGTATCCAAATGAAACTCAATTCAAAACCTTGAGAGTTTTTTTCACGTCGTATCCCCACTCTCCATCCATGCTTTCCATATGTGCTTGATATTAATTCCAAAAGCATACAAAAATATTGCAAGGTATTGTTGAATTATTTTTTCTAATAATTTGACGAAATACATTTCAAATGCATGTCGTTTCATGCCAGTATTAGAAGAAAAGTCAACTTTTAAAAAGACGTGATCAAGAGGCTGGCCAACGTGCTGCTATCTGTTGAGTAACGCAAACGGCTCACAACTCGCCCTGCCATGGCATGCGCGCCATATGTCTGCTCTTTCCTGAAGCATTACCAGCCAAAAATAAAATAGCTTTAGTGTGTAAAATAACAAATTTACAAACAGATACCAATAGGTTTATTTTTCCGCGAGCTCTGCATGATTTTTAAAGTAACATATATTTTGTCTACAGAGATTTTGATTACTAGTAATTTCTATTGGGCCGGTAATTGTTCGTCTAAGTTCATTATATGCCATGTTGTTCTCCCGCAAACCCATTTCATTGTTTCCGTGTTGTTACTATATTGTATTAATAAAACAAGTTACACGAGACAGAGAATAATTAGAAACACACAAGTTTTCAGCTTCGTTAAGAATGCACATTGCACCCTTAATACAATATATCAACAATAGCTATGACTTAAAAATACAGTACAGCTGTTTGCCTTGGTTATTCTTATGTGATAACCATTTTATACAAAACCAGCAGAGATGTTGATTGGGTTAAGATATGCGACAAGTGTGGAGATGACGATACACACCCATATACTGCAGTGTGCCGCAGATGGTGTTGGTTCTAGAGCCGTGCTTGAGCCACTTGGCCAGCCCATAGTCGATGAGCTGAGTGTGGCATTCTTCGTCAAGCAGGATGTTTTCCAACTTCAGATCACGGTATATCACACCCGCATTGTGCAGAAAATCTGTGATATAAAGAACACACGTGTTTCTGTACATGGAATAACTTGTAAATATATCAAAACTTTTTTATAAATTGAAAATATTTAAAAATGAGAAAGTAAATATCCATTCAGTTAGTAGAGTAAATGATACTGGTAATTGTCTTGGATTCCAGATACATGCTATCTAAATACTGTGTCATCTTCACTGTGTCAGGAAGTTTTTCTGTATTTATCTAATCTGTTTTGACCATAGTGTTTGTTTCATTTCATCACATAAATTGTGCATTGTCCTCATTTTGTCATCTTAAGTAATTTTCACATATAAAATTAATTGTGTTGTGTTTTTCATCCTTTTTATTCGGTTGTGATTACTAACTTAATTCCATCTGTGGGATTATTTGTCATTTATGTATCTGTTGACAACAGCTTATCATTCACTTAAACCTACTGTAAGCATTATTAGAATACACTAACTGTGTTAGTGATCAATAGTGTTTAGCCCATAACTTCTGTAACCACGCTAATTCCAAGACACACCACACTCTTGTTTATTTTTCAGTAAAAAAAGCTAACATTGGAAATTTTGTGAAAATGTAACATAGTGAAATAAGCAGTGGATGAGACAAATATATGTGAAACATGTGAAAACTTTTAAACAAGTGCAGCTATATAAAGCTTATAAATTTTTATTTAACTACATAATTTTACTCAAAATTAACCTAAAATTTAGAAAACAAACTAATTTTACAATAGGAAGTTTCATTTAAATACACACGTAACATGATATATACATTGGATGTTGCAAAATTCTCATGTGAGAATCGAACCTGATACAAGCAAGAAATAATGTACCACATCATTGCAGAAAGTTTATTTTATTTTAACACCCACAGCAAACGAAAACCATTTTAACGTATTTCACTTGTTCAAGACGTATTTTATCCACCACGCTATATTTTTTTCTTACTCAGAAATATACATTACACATTGGTTGTAAACGTGTAAAAGCTCTCGGTATAAAGTTTCTAAATGGTAGTTTGAAAATATGAGTGACTTATTCACCATGAATACTGAACAAATTAACTTTCAAAACTTCTGTCCTTCCGTAAAACATGAGTTTGCTGGAACTTCCACGAGGCTATCGACAACTACACTACAAAACCATCAGCACGCACGTTTCTTCTGCAGGCAGTCTGGAGCCTGCCTGAACCCCCAGTGACGTCGCTGCAGGCAGGTACCAAAACTGCTCCTCGGCAGGGCGAGTTACGGCACTGCCTCTCCCTCTCGCTTCCTTGCTTTCAATGATACTTGCAATGAGGGTAAGTGATTAAATTAAACATTTCTTCGAAGATATGTTTGTTACTCATGCTGTTTTGTTTAGTTTGGTAGAACTTTTGACTGAATTCCTTGCGAGATAATTTTTATAGTTTAAATATCCATTGCTACAGCTGTTCTTGGTTTTTTTTGTGCATAATGAAATCATCTGTTTTTTTTCCCTATAACCCTGCAATGACGTGTATCTGAAGTAATTTTTCATTTAATTAGGTGATTGTGTTTAAAAGTATATTCAAACAAAACTGCTGGTAAAATGTTTTGTCCATGGGCCAGTCAGATGAAACTGGCAGGCCACATGTGGTATGTGGGCTGCTACCTTAACATTCTTGTCTTGTCTTAGTCAGTGCCAAAGTTGTTTCGCCACTCACTACGTCGACCCTTCTCAGGGGATGGGAACCCTCCAGGTCTGCTCGCTTCGTAGCCAACCACTGCTACTATGAGTTGAGATGAGAGATTTTGGTGACTCTCAAAAACAACAAAGAGGTCTTGAGAGCCAATGAGGGTGAAATGAGGTGAGAATGGAGCAGCGCCGAAATGCAAGGGCGGGCGAGACGGAATGTCTCAGAGAAAACACGCAGACCAGCGGCTTCATCTAGCATGATTCCCAATTGTGGATTACGGAAAACAGGGAGTTACCCGGCGGGGGATTGAACCCGGTTCACCTTGGTGGGCGGCTAGCAGTCTAACCCCTCAGCCACTGCGGCCCCTTGCTAATATGAGTACATAACCCTTTGATCGGTCATAGAAGAGAACCTCATGTGGGGCCAACCGATAACCTGTAGTACTACATAACTTCCCATGGCACCTGTGGGTTGGTACGACCGGCTGAATGATTGCCCATCCATCAGTAACAGGGACAGCCGGCAAGGGCCAGAAGGCAAGCTTCAATTGTGCCTCCGGAGTTGGTTGAAACGACCCATGGGCACTGTAAACCATTCACAAGCCAAAACAGGTTATCTGATGGTCACCCACAGTCAGAGGGTTTGCCAATCACCTCCAACCACTGAGGGCGTACGCAGCCTTACTGTCACCGTGACCTCACTTTGCAATACCTTTAATTTCTTCACTTTGAAATACACTTTTTGGGCGTCGCTGACCTGAATGCACAGTAGTCCCGTACTTCACCTTGTGATCAAACATCGGTACCGTCCATGGGTCCTCTCTCCCAGCCATGAAGAAGGTGGGCAGCATAGGGGCCACTTGGCCAAATTTGCTGGTGCAGAAGCACCACTTGAAAAGCTTTTGTTCACCATGGTGGAAAAAGACTTTGAAGGACTCACAGGTTCAACACTTCATCAACCCTTTCTAGGATCAAAGTGCGTTAGTGGGCTCGGATAACTGATAACTAAGGCATGGTACTGGTACTGCCCTGGTACCACAATCACCTGGATGCCTTCCTCACCTTGGGAACAATCACCTGGGGGATCCATGGCCCATATCCCTCACTGCAATATGTACACAAGTACATAAGTGTATTCAGAGGGGACGGCCATCGCTATGCCCGTGGGCCAAACAGTCGCCCGCCAAAAGCTCAAGCATATGCTATATATTTATGCTGACAATAAAAATAATTTCATACTTGGCAATGCTCCTTTTCTATGTACTGTAGAGGATAATGAACTAATGAAGAATGTGTGACTACGTTGCCTTCCACACAGGCTGGCTCTGTCTGGCGGACTCACGTATTTATTTTTACCGGGATAGACAGTACGGAGTGGGGCGGAGTTTGTGCGCTGACGCGTGGACTCAAGTTCACGTCAGGGGGAGGGTATTGTTAATCTTAAGGTTGTAAAGTAAACAACTCAAATTTTTTGCAATTTCTGAACATTGTTTATTTTCTGTCATTGTATACTTTTTTTTTATTTACACAGTGAAACTGTGGTTTTGTTGAATAAAAACTGAGAATGCACTGCAATTGATCATTTTAGAAAATAACTATCTCTTATGACGTATGAAATTACCTAAATTTTGAGCTCACAAAAGTGGTCAATGTGAAAGTTGTCTATGGTTGCCCTTCATAAGATTTGGATCAATTTTTTGGCCGCAGCTCCTGAAAGGTTGGCTGCACCTGAACTATACCAATTCTTTTTGACGTGTAAACGAACAAGAGAGGAACGCAGCTGGCCAGGAACAAACCAGTGGTGTACAGTACGATTGTGACTCAATCAACCCTCAACTTCAGTTGCAGTGAAGAACAACTGGTACTTTACACTATACATGCCAAATAGTATAGCAATAGAAACTCACCTAATGCAAGAGCTATCTCCGCTACAAAGATCTTGACCAGGTTTTCTGGTAACGGTCCGTACTCTTGACAGAGTGTGAGCAGTTCTCCTCCAGGTACGTAATCACTAACTAGGGAAAAAAAAAAAAAAAATTTCAGATTAATGTTATATTGAGGTTTTTCCACCACAGATAATAAATCTCAAAACAAGTGATACATATTCATTACGACTAGGTTTACCAAGTATTTTCGACCAGTAAATAATAAACAGAAAACTTGCTGCAGTCACAAACCAGAGCATACGCCAATGCAGGAGCATATACGGG